>OMLF01057386.1:6768-23380 GCA_900302615.1 Holocentrus rufus | reverse complement strand
GTCCACTTGTAGGGGACCCTGTACAATTTCCTCTTTTTCCTCACAATCGGCGTCTGGTTCAAACTTTTATGCATGAATTACACCTATATTACCTTGCCGTTGTGCTGCATAGCCTTCAGTAGCAAAACAGAAAACAAGGTGTTTGGGCAGAGTTGGAGGTGAGCCGGTACACAATTGGTGGAGATCTGAATAGAGGTGGGGACTATTTGCATATTCATAGATCCATACATACTAAATAAAGTCAAAGGGGTGGAGTTTCAAGGCATGAAGGAATGTTTTTTCAAGGAAATAAACTGAAGTAATTTTACTGGACAGAGATGACTTTTTAAGGGTGTAATCAATGCCCAGAATGGGTATTTAAAACCTGAAAAAGGCAATTCTCACACCATATCACCCTATTACTATATCCAAAATCCCAGACCATATCTAGTCTTATATTACGATATTGATATAATATCTATATTGACCCGCCCTATGTATTTATTTTTATGAGCACATTTCCATTGTCAAGCCACAGCCACAATATTTACCTCCATTCTCTTCACTTGCTTCTTTCCGTATCATAACATATTTCTTCTTTCGCTCAAGTGGGACCTGCATTCATTGAAAACATTCATTAAGCAAAGATTTAAGCTCAAAGTATATCACATTAAAAAACAGATATCAGGTGACATACCTCAATTTCAATGGGAAACATGTAGGTCCTTTGAATATCAATGAGATTTTCCAAAATGAACTGATTCTGGACGAGAAAGAAAGAAAGAAAGAAAAAAAGAAGCTGCATCACTAACTTCACCAAACTGAGGAAATTTTGCTGACTACATTACGGGAAAATGGCAGAAACATGTCAAGTCATCAGCACTTTCCACTACCTTGTCTGGTTTTTCAGTGAAGAGGAAGCCTTGGTAGAACTTGGGCTCTGTGAAACTGCAGCTGATGACAGCGATGGCACAGTTGTATGCAGCACAGTGGTACCGTCTCCTTATTTCAAGGAGCTGACTTTCACCTGCCATGTTCTCAGTGAAGGCTTCAAAACATGACCTGAATGAAATTACATTTTCATTAAAGGGATACTTCAATGTTTTGGGCAAAATACCCTTTTTCTGATTTACCCAGACTGAGACAAGATGTTTGACACCATTTTTACCTCTGTATCGGTATTCCTCGGTTCAGTTCCGATGATTAGCATTTTGTGATAGCTTAGCATAAACACTTGAAGGGGTCATTAGCTCCCTCAAAGTGAAATAAGTGAACCTTACGGCAACTCCAAAGCTGTCTTAGGGCGTATTCACACCTGTCTGTTTGTTCCGGAACAGGGATCCCTGGACACGTGAACGCAGCAATCGCACTCGGTAGTGGAATAAAACAAACGGTCCGAGATCGCCCAGAAGGGGCGGTCTCAGCTCGCTTCCATTCGACACTTGTAGCATTCGTTTGCAGTGAGAACAGCTGGTCTGCGCATAGTGTTTGTTTACAACTTTGTACCGCTACAGACTGTTGCCTTGTGAACACAAACGATCCAAATGAAATATGCAACAATTGTATCCATTTAGCCTCTGAACTGGAACAAAGCAAACGAGCCACAGGTGTGAATACAGCCTTAGTTACACAATGTATTGTGTATGTGGATCAAAGTAATGAAATGCACATCTTGGAATTTTCTTTTTAAAATGGGAGTCATTTTAGGAGAGATGGGAGGAACTATAACTGCTGAACACATATGTTTAGTGGTTATAGTTCCTACCATCTGTAGTTCTACCATCTAACTTCTCCAAAAGTTTTTTTTTTTTTTTTTTTTTAATTCCAAAACGTGTATTTCAAATACATGTGATACACTGTGTAACTAAGACAGCTTCAGAGTTGGTGTAAAGTTTTTTTGTTTTTTTGTTTTTCTGAGCTAGGCTCATGACTCCTGTAGACTTTATGCTAAGCTCACACAAAATGCTACCCATCATAAACAAAGCAGTGGACGTACAGAGGTGAAAATGGTATCGATCATCTTGTCTCAGTCTGGATAAGTCGAAAAAAGCGTAATTTGCCCAAAATGTTGGACTATTCCTTTAAGTCTTGAAGTACTGTTGGGAAAGAAATCAGTTGTGTCACTTCTCAAATTTTAATATCAATGTGTTGTGGAGTCCTACTTGATTAAGGTCTTGGACAGTTCGTTGCCCTCTGTCTTCTCTGAGCGACAATACGCCTGATTAATGCGTGATTCTTTCGAATAAACTTCTTCTTTGGGAAGCTGAGAATAAAGAAGCTCCATCAGCTTGTAGCAGCCGCTCTTCTTCAGCAACTGGGCCTCAAATGCTGCGTCACTGGTCTGAAATTGGTAAGAAATGAGACTTTGATAGCGTACATTTCACTCTTCTTCACTGGCAGAAGTTCCTACAAATAATAAATACGTGACTGCACGAAGGAACCGATACAGCAGTCATATAGAGTAGATGCAGGATTGAACACAGTATTGTGTGGTACATCATTTTTATGTGTTGTAAGGTCATACATATATAAGTCCCTAGAAGTGACAAAAAAAGAGCAAACCTTAGTGAATCGCATGGACAGCAAAGCCATGATATCAGTGATTTTGGCCACAAAGAAGTTGCCCAGAGCCTTAGAGCTGCAGTGAGAAGCCAGAGGCAGCAGAACTCGCTCCATCATGGCCTGCAGCATGGAGATGACTGGCACATCGCCCTGCTGGATCAAACTGAACATGGTACACAGAAGCTGCAGCTGCCGTTCATTGCTCGACCTGCGTGAAGAGTGAGAAATATAAACTGTCATGTATGGAAAGAGGGACGCCCAGAACCTGAGTGTCTTTCGTCCCACAGATGAAGATTTCACTGACCACCTCGCAATCCGCTGGAAACAAGTCTGGAACTGCTCCTCCATGATGTGTTTTGCATCGCGACACAAAATCCCTGCCAGCAGTCTGAGCAGCAGCGGGCTCTGAGAAAGCTCCAGAGTGTCCAGTAGCTGAAACAGACGAAAGTCTCTGAGCAGGGCTGGACTGAGACATTGATTCAGGCCAGGAGTCATACACTTGTCCAGGCCACTACAGGTGTGTGCCAGAATTATTTTGTGTGTGTGTGTGTGTGTGTGTGTGTGTGTGTGCATGATGTCTGACAGCCCAAAGGACAGCTGATTAACTGTTCATACTGATCAGCAGAAGGGGGGTGTGGCAGTGGGAGTGCCTATAACAAAAAGGTGCATAAGGGGACGTGCACACAGAGGACACGCTTCCATGAAAAGTAAGTTGCGACGCTACTGTATTTGGGATACAAGGTTATTTAAAAGAGAGGATAAAACAGACAGATTCACGCAACAGGGCCAAAGTTTATAGAAAGAGACACACACACACACACACACACACACACACACACACACATACATACATACACAGACACTTTCATCAGTGGGAGTTTGCCCCGCCGCTACTCCCCCTTTCATAACTCATGAACCGTTTGCCATAGACTCTTGTGGGAGGCATCATTGAACTCAGTAGAAAGTTCTTTTTATTGGCGTGGGTTAGCCCCGCCCCTATACTTTAGCCATCCCCTCTTTCATAACTCATTAACTGTTTGTTTTACACACTTGTAGGAGTCATCATTGGACTAAGAAGAGTTAATTTTTCTTTTGTGACGGTTTGCCCCGCCCCCTATACTTTCTCGTTTTGTTGGTCCATCAGTTCATTGGTCCACAAAGCTGTGCGCAACTGCAACTTTCTACTATGAGGCTGAAATTTGCCATGGAGGTCAAGTGTTTGTGAGATTATATGTGTGTGTGTGAATGCATGCATGCAAGGATGTGTGCACATTCCTTGTAGCAGCTATTGTGAATTTGTGCTTGTTTTGTATAGTTTCTGTTGTGACATCTCTCGTATGAGATGTCACATCCTGATTTAGCTCAACACACAAATTAAACTCATTAGCTGCCTGTCACATCGCTCTGCTCCGAGTGTCACTGCTTCCGTTCCTATGGGTAACCTTTCATGTTAGCTTAGCATAAAAACATTAGCCTAACTCCATCAATGTGAAAAAATAAACCTAGCAGCAACTCCAAAACTGTCTTATTTACACAGTGTATCATGTGTGTTTGAAATTCACATCTTGGAATTAAAAAAGAAAAAAAAAGATGGTTAGTTCGATGGTAGGAACTATAAGTACTGAACATATGTGTTCGGTGGTTATAGTTCCTCCCAATTCTCCTGAAAGGACTCCCGTTTTAAAAAGAAAATTTCAAGATGCACATTTCATTATCCTGTAATACATATGACACATTGTGTACATATGTACACAACTGTAGACAGCTTTTCGCTAAGCTAACGCATCATGCTACCCATCGGAACTGAAGCAGTGGACATACAGACTCTGGTTAAGTTGGAAAAAGGGTATTTTGCCCAAAACGTTGGAGTATTCTGCTAAGTGTTAGAGCAGTGGGACTTCACCTTTCGGATGCAGTCCATGTAGTTGTTGCGGTGAAGTGAGCCCTTGGCAAACTCATCAGACTGCATAGGGAAATGCGAGGCCACCAGCGCCTCCAGGGCCGTCTGCAGCTCAGCCAGCGGCTCCTCTGGGAGCCCAATGAAGAAGGGCAGCACCAACAGGGCCTGACTCTACAAAGGTGAGAAAATGACCAAAGGGAAAATTAAATGTGGGGAAATGTATACAGCGTCATTCAACCCATTAGGTAGTTTGAGGAGAAAGGGGCAATGCCCCAACTGCAAGGACGAATAATACAACTCTGTCTCAGTATTGTTTCTTTTTATACATTTTTTGAACACAAGAGATCATATCCACAATGTTATAGATCTAACATGAATCTAAAAAAGCACAAGGAAAGCACAGCTTGTGAAATACTGCTGTGCTCTGAAACAAGGATCAGAGAGAAAGGACACCAGCATGTTTTTCAATATCAGCCTCTTTTCCTCGTGTTCCTTCTGGCAGATTTTCACCTGCCTTCAGGCCCTGATTAAGCACCTTCTGTGTCTTCAGTCTGACTTCAGTTGGAATTTATCTTTTGTAACATGGACAGTGGCTGACTTTTTCTACACAAGAAATTAAGGGGGGAAAAAAACAAAAAGGTTCATAAGATTTTTACCCATCTACACTTCTCATACTTCAGATGCAAGAAGGCTAAATTGAGGACGTTTTGTTTAATGTTGATGTTATGTTCACAACCACCCCAAACACCTGGAATTCACCTGGAATTGAACTGACAACCATCGCCATCATATCAATCTGATGTTTTTTGTTTTTTTTATATAATATTTTTATTGGGATTTTCCATTGAAAATCAACAGAAAAAAACAGGGCTATATCAAGAAACAAAAACAAAGTGAAAACAAAGGATAAAAAAAGAAACAGATCATATTTAAATAAAATAATGAATAACACTGCTGCATCATTAGTACAACACACCTTAACACGAACACTCAATGAAAGAGGTGGACGGCACACTATGGATTTTGTTGTTGGCCAGGTTCAGTGTCATACTGAGCAAGGTGATCCAGAAATGGTTGCCATATATCTGAAAATGTATTAAGACTGCCCATCATGCCATATCGAACTTTCTCCATGTGTAATACACCAGTGAGCTCAGATAACCAGGTCTTAAACTGAGGCACAATATCTGACTTCCAGAGCCTTAAAATTACTTCCTTTGCAATTACCATTCCATATATGATAGTGCTTTGCACAAAGACACTGTGGTTTAGCTGGGAAAGAGAAAACCCAAATAGTGCAATCTCTGGATCAGGTTCAATCACACAGCCATACATGTCAGAAAACCACTTGAATATGTCACGACAGAAATGATACAGTCTTGGGCATGTCCAGAAAAGGTGGGTCAGAGAGCCTTCTGCAGATTTACATCGATCACATAGAGAGGAAATGGTAGGAAAGATTCCATGCAATTTAGTTTTTGAATAATGAAGCCTGTGCATCACCTTGAATTGGATTAACAGAACAAGATTGGATCCTGCTGAGGCCCTCCTCCCAAACATCATCCCCAATCTGTATACCCAGTTCCTCCTCCCAGGCATTTTTCAAAGAATGTGTGGCATAATTCACTTGTTCAGAAAATACATTATCAGTTTTTTGGATTCAAGTAGGCCCAACAAAAGCTGATAAGTCATTCTATCATCAGGAAGAGACTCAAAGTTAGGCACACACTGACGAACATAATTCCAAATCTGCAAGTATTGGAAGAAATGTGTTGTGGGAAGAGAGAACTTGTTTTTTAACTGAGTAAATGAGGCAAATTGTTTGTTAATATACAAATCTTTCAAAGTAACTATACCTTTTAGCCTCCAACTGTCAAAAGACGCATCTAAGAGAGATGGGGGGATGCATGATTGTGATATTCTGGTGTATGAATAGAAGTATCTGCTAATCTGCAGGCCCTCTTAATTTGATCAACCTGATGATGAGGGCTTTTATTTTGTCTGTTTGCTGCTGCGTTGATGTCTTCATGTCTCATGTCACTGTAGTATTTATATCATAAGTTGTCAATGTACCAAATGTGAATATAAAGCACTGTAGTAGTTCCTGGAAAAGATATATCTGCTCTCATTGGTCCCTGTGTAAACACAGATGTCTACACCAAATCAAATTTAAGGTAAAAATTCCATTTTCTGAAGAAACCCTTTAAAATGGCTTTTATTCAATAACAAAAATATAAATATGAAAAAGATGAGCTGTACTTTGTCCATTACCTTAAGATTCAATGGTAGATTAATGTCCACTAGCAGTGTGGTGAAGGTAGAAAACACTGGTCTGAATGCTTCATGGCTGATATTGGAGCACACAGAGGAGTCAATCTGAGGAGAGAAAATCAACGTTAAAAAAAAAAAACTAATGTGGAATCAGTTCAAAAAAGAAACTACAGTATGACATGGAGCTTTTGTGAGCACATGGACAGCCAGTATTAGGCTTGCGACTGAGCCTCGAAAATGGCTTCAGTCTTCAAGACACCCCTACCAGAGGTAAAACAAAACACAACAATGTTTTTCAGCATCCCTAAAGTCTCCGGTTGGAGACATCACCCACCTGTAGTACAAGGATGAAAACTGCAATGATGTCAGCAAATGTCAGCGTCCGTCACTGGACTTGACTTGCACCGAGTTTTGTTCTTGTCATTTCTCTGACTGTCCAAATGTGTCTTGTATTGACACTGATAAGCTTATAGATGAGTGATGTTTTTTTTCTCATCTCAACATAAAGCAGACTACAGTGTTAAAACTGCTGAAAATCCCCAGTTTCAACTTTTGGAAGAATGATATAAAGCCTCTGAGCCAATCAATTTGTAACTTGTAAGACAAATGTCTTACAAGTTTTGCACATACTTTTCCAGTAATGAATGGCACAGACTTGGAGATGATTTGGACACCCCGCATGTTTTCTAATGGCGTTCAGTGATTATGAATGCTAAAGTTACACAAGTTACACAAAGTTACTCATAATTCTAGCACAAACTATGGAAGAGCTATTAAAATGTAAATGAGTACATTGTTGATAAATCCTCATTTTTTCTGTCCGCCTACTTTAAGCCTGTGTTTATGGGTCTATATAAGCAACATACTTCAATATATTCACATCTCTTTCTTTATCTAAGTAGATGTACATCACAACTACCAGTATGCCAAATTTAAGAGCTGTGTGAACTTCTGATATGAATCCAGACAAGTTTATGTCTAGGTTGTTCCATACAGATTGGCTGTTTTAAACACCTTTTTTGTTTATGGAGTACAGTAAAACATGAACCAATTTGACCACTTTTGCAGTAAAATATTTTTATACAAGAATCCGTTTCATTTACAGGAGACCTTAGGGATGCTGAAAAACATTGTGTTTTGTTCTACCTCCAGTAGGGGTATCCTAAAATTTTAGGTCTACTCCTCCTAGCCGATATGGCTCTATTCTGTTTAAAGCAAAAAGAAATCTGAGACTATATCCCTTGTCTTTATGTGTCTGGTTATTTTACAACTGCACTGCTTTTACAATTTGCCTATACATCATGTTCCCTATTAATTCCAATTCATGCTCTATGAAACTGTGTTGATGTGACATCACAGAGGCATGGCTACATTCTTCTGATTTCTGTTAATGGGTGACAGGCATGAATCTACAGAAATACCAATTTACTGCTTATTTGAAATGAGAGAAATCAGAGAACAGTGGAGCTTTTTATAAGTTCATTTCAGGCCTGAATTGTCCCACGGGGGAAAAATTCATTTTAGGAGAGGTGACGGGGTAAAGGCACTGTGCGGGATCACGTTTTAAGAGTAATATATATTTAAGTTAATATATATGTATAGACACAAAGGTGTGTGACATGATACAGATACAAAGATCATATAAAGATCAAGAGCACAATGAATATAGCTTGGATTCTTAAAGGAATACTCCATTTTAGGCAAAATACCCTTTTTCCGACTTACCCAGACGTTCAATACTGTAAATAACCCAATTAATGTTTCAGCTAAAAAAGACAGCCTTGTTAAATAGTCACTATTACTGTTTTATTATGTGTTTTATTTGTTTTATACTTGCAATATTAAGTTATTAATTTGACTTGCTGTTTTAAGCATATGGGTTTTATTTTGAAAGGTATGCTCCGGAACTTAGCGCGAAAACTTGAAAGCAAAAAAGTGTAAGCAAGAGCACTGAATGCTGAATGTTGAAACAAATATGCTCTGTGCTACATGTTTAATCCTTTAGCTACCCTCCGATGAGGCACAAGGTCAGTGTTTGTTATACTCGATATTAATATGTGAATTGTGTTGCAGTGTATTTTTGGTTGGAAGCAGCTATTTTCCCTGTTGGTGCAATGTTACTTTAATGTTTACATTATTTTGTGTCTGTTATCAGCTCTTACATTGGTATGAAGATTTGAATAAATCTCAAAATCATCAGTCCAAGAGTGAGACCATAACTTCGGTGGGATAGCTACAAATACCATTTTCACCTCTGTAGGTCCACTGCTTTGGGTCCGATGGGCAGCATGTTATGTTAACTTAGCATAAAGACTTGAGTCTACAGGAGTCATTAGCCTAGCTCTGTCAACATGGTAAAATAAACCTTACAGCAACTCTGTAGCTGTCTTACACAATGTATCATGTGTATTTGAAGTACACATGTATTTCATTACCATGCAATGCACGATACATTGTGCAAATGGCTAACGGCACCTGCAGGAGTTTGGACAGCAGCAGCAGAGTGGCGGTTTTGCTCTCTGGAGTTGAGGTGTTTCCTTCCCACCAGGACTGCAGACTCTCCCACCTCCTCAGCACCAAATCCACCAGCCGGCTGCCCTGAGTCTTCCTCACAGAACGTTCTCTGAAGGTATGGTCCAGCATGCCATTCAGAAGCACACTCACCTGATGGGACAGTTGCAGACTAAATTGAACCCACATCTCACATGCCATCTTCCAGTAGAGGTGTACTGCTTCGTATCTGCAGTACTGACATGCCCAAATATATCCCAACTATCCAACTATCATAGTGTAAGCTAAAGCGCTAGCATGTAGCACCAGGGACACATGGATGATTCTGGTCTCCAGTGTTTCCAACAGATCTGAAATACACTTGCGTACAGGAACTCCATTTAACATATTACAGTTTACTTGCTTTGTACGTATGTCTGCAAAAAGGAAGCTGTAGTTACTGTAGGATTTTTTTTAAGCATCTCAAAGATTAACGCCTGGAACAGATATATGGAACAGGGTATAAACCTTATACCCTGCATGCGAAGGCTGTCCACAAGGGTATAAACCTTGTTGACAGCCTTCCCAGAAGAGTTGAAGCTGTTATAGCTGCAAAGGGTGGACTGACATCATATTAAACCCTATGGATTAAGAATGGGATGTCACTTAAGTTCATATGCAGCAAGGCAGGTGAGCAAATACTTTTGGCAATACAGTGCATGTCTATGTTGTCATCGCTTAACATGTAGCAGGCTGGACTCCCAAAAATGTATTTCTCCTTGAACATTTGGCTGACAGGTTAGGCAGTAAAAGTGTTTTATGGCAGCACACAAGCATATTTACAATATCTTTGCTTTGGAAATTTTTATGGAGGCTCTTGTATAACAAAAGTGTCTAAAGATGATTTAACAACATCATTAATGAGCAGAAGTACCATGTTGGGTTTGAGTGAGGCGGCGTGCAGGAGGCATGGTACGGTGCTGTCCAGATTTCTGAGCAGTTCACTGTTGACGGTCGTCTGGAAGAGGCTATAGAAATATTCACCATGAGAGAAGCTGAGGAAGTTCCCGCTGTCACTCCCAGACAGCGGCACAGACAGCATGATGGTGTTCAGCAGTAACTCAACCAGCTGGTCACTCTGCAGATTAAAAACCAATGACAAGAGGAAACACTCTGAAAATGTTGCAGGGAAAAGGTCGGACATGCAAAGATTATGGAAAGATAAATCAAACTCACTCTGAGTTCAACCAATCCATTTATTCATCTTATACATTGACAGTGATTTCCAATGTACTTTAAGATGATGCATGATCTCAGACAATGGCCTGTATTTGTTCAGGGTTAATTTTGTATAAAGTTAACCCTAAAAATGAGTTAAATCACACAGATAAGTTGAGACCTGTTGTGTAATCAAACAAAAATCGGAATGTGACACAAACTGTGCATTCACCATTTATATTGTTAATTAACATTTTTATATCATATTCTATATTTTTCATGCATTTTCAAAGTATTTTATATCTGTCTTTTCTCTTTGCTGTATTCTACTGATTGCAGCTCCATTTCCATTTTTCCTCTAGAAAAGTAAAATTACCATTTAATCTAATCTGGCCTAAATACAAAAATATTACAAACCTGTTGACCGAGAGAGAAGGCGAGCTGCAGCAGATTGTCTGCCAGCCTCCTGCTGTTTATGTCCAATGATGGAAGAGCTTTCCTTTCCTCACCGGGAGCTATGCCTCTATAAACTACCATGAGAAGCCGGCTCCCAAGAGACTTGGCATAGGCTGGGTCCTTCATCATACAGAGAAAGACAAAAAAAGCATCATCACCATCATCCACCTTCATACACTGATACACTGCTACACATCAATTTGTGATGTTTAGCGCATTTAAGGAGTGACTACCTCCAGAAACAGAGCTGGAGGGAGGGTTATGTTTTCACCTAGTTCTGTGTGTATGTTTGTTTAAGATGTTTCTAAAAGTTATGAACGGACTTGCATGAAATTTTGTGGAGAGGTTGGTCACAGGGCAAGGAAGAGCTTAACTTTGCATGCTGGTTGGTCAAGTAGGGTGTGACGGCGGGTATGGCTTCACATAAAATGCAATAACTTTTAAAGGGATTCATGCAACACCACTTTGCATGAATGCTTTGTGGAAAGGTTGGTCATGGGCCAAGGAAGAACCGATTCACTTTTCAAACTGATTTGCAAAAAGGGGATGTGGCCGTGGGCATGATTAACTTTTGGCGAATATCTGACATGTGGAACTTCCATATCTTGGCAATTACATAGTGTTGGTAGACGTATGCACTTTTTGGTCTTTCTACTTTCCACAGCCTGCCTCATTTATTTCTACTTCAGTTGGTCAGTTTCCATATTTCCCAGACTGCCTTTGAACAGCTACTAGAGAGGGGGATTCTCTGTACCATACTGGGACACACTGTGCAGTTTAATAACAACACAGCAATTAAGCATCAAAGATGGGGATTAAAAAGGGTGAGGACAGCCAATTTAAGGCTCATGACAGAAATGTAACTTCAGCTTAGGGACAATGTAAAGTAGAACTACACAACATGTAGCTCAAATCCTTTATTTGCAGTAGCTTAGTAGTTATTGAACTGGATTTAAATCTTAATATTTCTTACCTTGCCACAACTTAATTTTAAAGGATAATTCCGGTATTTTACACCTATTTTCTGAGTCTAAGTGATTAATAGGAAGAAAAATTTTGGAATCGGTCCAATATTGAGTGAGAACGCTGTAACCGGCAACCGCGAAACGCAGCTGTAACATGTTTTGCGTGATCACGTATTGCAGCACCCATGTCCACAGCCATCTTGGCAAAAAGAGTGGTGGAGTAGTCTGCATTTTATCAGGTTTTATTTCACTCTGGCACAAATACTGGCTGCAAGCATGGCAAATGCTGCGTTCTCGATAACTCCACATTTCCCACTTGTAAATTTCCAAACTGACAAAAATGTGTTTTTGGTGTAAGCTTTGGAAAAAAATCTTAAGGCTTATTAAGTGATTTCTGACCACTTAAGAGTTTGTAAATACACAAAGCCACTTCTCCTTCCCGCCCCCTACATCAGGAGATTCTTGTAGAAACCAAAAGAAAAGACAAAAAAAAATTTTGAAAATGAGGGACACATTTTACTCTGGCAAGGGCCCCTATTGGAAAACTTGCATCACTTTTCTCTGAGCTTCACTTCGAAAAATGTGGTGGAACTGCAGACTCATCTATGAGTTAAGCTTTGAATGAACTGTTTCTGTCACTGCATTGCTGCCTTGCTGTCTTATTAGGCTTTTATTTGTTTGGGGCTTGGAGTGAGTAAATACCTTACAAATTAAAATATATGTCTGGTAGTCCTTCAGCTTGGTCAGAATTTTTGGCTGTCCAAACAAAAAAAAAAAGTGCAGCATATACCCTGGTGGGGGGTGAGATGAAGAGGAGGACAATGTAGGGTAGCATATTTAGATAATATCAATTGTTAGCAATTGTTTTGTTGATGTGTGTTTTGTTTAGTAGCAGTAACTTGTTTTTGATTGCGCGAGGGATGGATTAATCGTGACAAAACCCAAATATTCACCTGTGCTTACGAGTGTCTCCTGATTGTCTGCAGCTATCAACTTCATTCAAAGCTTCTCTGAAACTGCAAATTCTGCACGCTACATCTGCAGTATACTCACTCCAAGCCCCAAACAAACAAAAAGCTTCCTAAGTCAGCAATGCAGTCACAAAAACAGTTCATTCAAAGCTTACCTTGTAGCTTGGAGTTTGCAGCTTCACCGCATTTTCAAAGGAACTGAGGTTTTAACACTTTTCATATTGATCCTAATATGAATACCTTGCTGTGCAGGACAGAGATGAGGAAGCCAGCTTTGTGCATCTGCTGACAGGCTGATAGGATCATCTCCATCTGCTCATGGCTGCTCAGAGCGCCAGCATGATACAGGTCCAACTTACATAGCTCCTCTACACTGAGGACATCAGAGACAACACAGGTAAGTGATGGTGAGAGTGATGATGATGATGATGATGATGATGATAAGGGTAATACTGATGATAACTAGAACAGTCAGGGCTGTGCTTGCCAGACCCCATCTCCAGCAATATTTAGTTGTAACCACTAAGAATCTCCGGCAGGTTAGCTCTGAAAAAAAGTAAGTTAAGCGTCATTAAACGACATTCAAGTTTCAAGGGCTTTTCCCCGCTAGAGGGGTCCAGCAATGATGTTTGCAATGATATTTATAATAATGACAATGGTGATAATGATGAGAATGGTCAAAGTAAGAATGGTAATGGTGACCATTAAGGTCAGTGTGGTATCAACAGTAAGAAACTGTTTATCCAGTCCTGGAATTGTATATCTCCCTGATGCAGGTTGATATAAAAACTGAACAACTGAGTAGTGAGACATCAAAAGACAATGTAAAGCTGAAATAAAGGTACCTGAAATAAAGGCAGCTACTCTTTCTGGGAATTTCTAGGTGCTTACATTAAGTAATATTAGAACAGCGTCAGTGATGCACTCTGTTCCATACCACATATGTGCAAATGTATTACCAATGTGCACGTACAAAAGGAATTCATAAAACATCTCACTTGATAAACAACACAAACACCAAGGATTACGCATTGGACTCTTATTCATAAACCTATAAGTCAATGTTTAAAACAGCAATGCATTGAATGAGTTGTGGGGAAAAAATGATGCAGGCCAAGGAACGATCATCCACAAAACGCATATATAACAAATGACTACATGATGTTTTTTTTGCTTTTTTTTTTTACTTAAACTGAAGTTACTCCAGGAATTATTTTGACAATCTGAAACCATCAGTCTAAGTTCATAAACACTTGAGAATAAGAGACAAGAGATTCCCTGCTCCAGTGAGGGAGAGTGTTCATCTGAGTGCATTAAGTATAAAGGTTCATTTTCTGATTACGACAAATACCCCATCTGAACTTGACTAATGAAGATGCAGGCAGCATCAAAAAGTTAGTTTCTTTTGAACCTAAAATAAATAAGGCTTTGTGCTTATCCAGTGATCTTTCTTTCTTCTCTACCCACTGTCATTGGTCAGGCAGGATATTTCAGAGGGCAAAGAGTCTATCAGAATGGTCTCAACTGAGAAAAACTGCTAAATACTGTGGTCAACTGTACTTTTTAAATAATGAATTAGCTGAAAGTACTGAAGGATGATCAACAGACCTTGTATGTGACAGTCTCATCCGCAGACTGCTTTCCACACCGGCGCGGTAAGGTGAAGCCAGCAGGGCCTTCAGCAGGGGAATGCTCACCTCCGGCAAGTGCTTCATCACCTCCACATCCGCCATGTTGAAACCCAGAGCCGATGGCTGACATACCACCAGTGCTGTCATCTCAAAAAACACAGAGCTGAAAACATCCTGTTCCAGAAGCTGTGAAGAAAGGATGTTGAACACAAAAAACTTGAAAATGATTGAATGATTGAAAATAAATAAATAAAAAATTAAAGCTGCAAGCAGCGATGAACGGGCCCTTGCACCCCTTGTATGTCGGAGGGACAGGCAGACATGGCATAGCTAACCACTAACCCAAATGTTGCCACACACTGTAAATTTCATGTAAAGATGTACATTTTCATGAATATTGGACATTGCATTTAGGAGATAAGTACCACGTCCTGTGTCCACTATGTGGCACTAGATAACACCCACTAATTACACTTAAGTTGCTGTGTGTCATGTGTAGACCAAACCATGTAAAATTACAAGGATCTACACTGAACAAAAACACTTTTGTTTTTGCTCCCATTTTTCATGAGCTGAACTCAAAGATCTAAAACATTTTCTATATACACAAAAGACCTATTTCTCTCAAATATTGCTCACAAATCTGTCTAAATCTGTGTTAGTATTGTGGCCAGCCTAAGGCACACCTGTGCAATAATCATGCTGTCTGATCAGCATCTATGATGATGTGCCACACCTTTGAGGTGGGACGGATTATCTTGGCAAAGGAGAAGTGCTCACTAACACAGATTTAGACAATTGTCCTGCAGCTCGAGAACATTCGACTTAAATCTATAGGAGGAGTTTAAGTACAACGGCTGAAAACTGTGCCCAAATTGCAAAGTGAATTCAATTTCAACTCAATTCAATTTTTTGTAAGTCTTGGGATGTTACATGTGTCTACCAAATATTGTAATTCTATGTGAAGCGTATGGCGAGGGCTGATTTGTTAAAAATTTGTAGGTGGCGCTGTAGGGGCATTTTGCCACACCCCATCCTGAGACTCATATCAGATGTCAATTTTTGCCACGTCTGACATGTGTGTCTGGTTTCGTGACTGTTTGATCCTCCCTAGCCCCTCAACAACTTCCTGCTTCATGGCAAATAATTGAAATTCGACACCTCACTGTTAAATGAAAACTCACAATTTTCACAATAAAGCATTATCAAGGTCTTACGTCTTTTCTGACTGAATTTGCTAGGAGGAGCGCATCTAGAGTAACTGACTATGATGCAAAATAAGCCTATAGATGTGTTCAGGCTGGGACTCTGATCAAACACTTGAAATTTTTAAAAGATCTGATCATGTGGTATGGAGTTACAAGAGACTGTTGTTACAAGAGATTGTTTTTTTAATGGCGAAACATCGATATTCACCACCTTGCCACAGCCACGCTGTCTGACAAAAACTCAAAACCTTTGCAATTTGCAATTTAGCACCAGGCCTGCAAAAGTGTTAAGATGTCACAGACCAAATTTGAAGTTGCTCGGCTCAAATCTCTAGGAGGAGTTTGTTAAAGTACAAAGCCTGGAAATGGGATGATAAATGTGCCTAGCAAGTTTTGTAATTCTAGGTGAAGCATATGGCGAGATCTGCTTTGTTGAAATTTTCTAGGGGGCGCTGTGGAGCCATTTTGCCAAACCCATGTGCAAACCTATAAAATGATAAATTTTTCACCAGGCCTGATGCATGTGCAAAGTTTCATGAGTTTCTGAGTATGTTTGGGCCCTCAAAAATGCAATTCATTTGGAAGAAAAAAAAAATCGAAGTTACTCCCAGAAAAACAATGGGCCTTCACACCGTTGGTGCTCGGGCCCTAATAAACACAAATTTATTTGCTTTCAAAGATTTTTGAAATGTTCTTCATGTGTAGAGCTCAATGATACCTTCCAAAAATCCTGGTCACATTTGACAAGAATCATTGTGGTAAACTCCAGCAGGCGGACGATGATGGTGCACTTGCTGTAGTTGTACTGGTCGACCTCTCTGGGGCTCAAGTGGGACGTCTGCTGGACCGGAGGAAAGCAGCTCTCTGCTGCTGCCGGCTTGTGAGTTGCCAGCTCAGTCACAAAGAAACCTACAGCCTTCAGAAAGCTGGACTTTTCTTTGGAACCTTGGAAGTGATTACA
>OMLF01057384.1:0-10006 GCA_900302615.1 Holocentrus rufus | reverse complement strand
AAGTGGGGAAATTAAAAAAATAAATAAATAAATAAATATATATATATATATATATATATATATATATAAAAATAATCAAAAACCTTGAAATAAATGGATGCTTTGAAGGAGGTTTCAAAGTAAAATTTTAAAAAGCCATGTTACAAATCCAGTCATTATTTCGTTCATTTTGATGCTGCAGTACAACATAATTCTGTCACTTCATAATTCAAATAAAACAAGAGCAGTTTTTGTTACAGGGTAAATTACTCCAATATTTCTGACCAAAATCACACAAAATCAAGTAGTAGTTTACGAGGAGCACTTGAAGGCACCATATCACTCAAAGTAGCAAGCTAGGAATTCAATGCTTAATTCTGTCGGTTAACTTTAGCACCCAACAGCACAACTAACCTATTTAACGTTACTCACCTACATTACAGTGTCTATGTTGGGAAAACCAGACATTTAGTTGTAAAAACTGTCACTGAGGTAAACACACCCAAGGGCACGGCTAGCCTTTACCTTTCTAAATCGAGAAATAACACTCCACAACAGAGCTAGCTTGCACTGAATGACTTTACTGTCGTTTGTCTCACCAAGAACCGAGTGGAGCTCGTTCCCTGGTCGATGGCAGCAACCAATGGTCCCAACATTATCCGGTTTGAGGATGCGGCCATGGCACCGTTCATGTGCGCTCTGTCGGTGGTGTGGAGCCACGGACCTTCAGCACTGGGGCGGAGAGGAAACCGACGCCACCGGCAGAAGGGCTGGCTCAGAGCAAAGTCGGTCGGTCAGTCGCGTTCCTCATACGTCACTCTAGTTCTGGCCCTGACTGATGACGCGCACAGACAGATCATCAACACAGCTGTGCAAAAAGGCAACCTAAACTAACCAGATGGATAGATAGATAAATAGATAGATAGATCGATTGATCGATAGATAGATAGATAGATAGATGGATGGATCCTATTTTGTGCTTTTTGATATCTTCTATCAGTATCCCTTTCTCTGATTTGATTTATGACTGAAGAATTTGACGGAAACTGCTGTATTTCTCATTTTGTTGGCTGGAAACTGTTCTATAGATACAGGTATATCTTGGCTTCCTGTCTCAGTCCCTAAAAGATCTACCATACAAATATCACAGAAAACTTCAATGTAACTGCAAGAATATCATGGGGACGATATTGACATGATGATAATGACAAAATTGATGGAAAAATAATGATGCCATAGGCCTGAAAATACACTTAAGCACGGTAAAGTGACTATAAAATTAGCGTTGTGCACTACAGGCATTTTTTTTTAATTAGGGGCAGGGCACAGGCACAGTGAACTCGTTCATACTGACTAACGTGTTATGAACTTTATTTTTTTATTACTCTTTTGTGTGGTTTCTTTTTTCAGATAAATGCCTGTTTAGGTTATGGCTCCTTTAACATGCATAATGGCCTAGAGTGCAACTGCTGGCCTTTCCTCTGTGCATGATCCAACAGAAACACGTATACCCGAATATGTTAAATGCAAGGGAAAAACGTTGTTCCCATACCGGGAGTCGAACCCGGGCCGCCTGGGTGAAAACCAGGAATCCTAACCGCTAGACCATATGGGACATGTTGACAATAAAGCAGACAACTGGATAATTATTGACAATTCAACACCTTTTGAATTGGGATGATTATTACCTCAATTGAGGGATACGATATGAAACAAAGAAACTCGATATTCACCGAGCGTCTACTATCTGTGAACGGCAAATTAATCTCGATTCAGAGGAACCAAGGTAAACAAACCGTGGATGAGGCAGGTTCAATCGACGACTAGTGATTGCGTCATCAGAAAGGGACAGTGTTGTTATTCTTGAAATGTGCTGAGCTGTTGTCCATATTTACCCGTAGTTCGTTTTTTTAAGCTTCTTCGGCATCTTTTACAACCAAGACTGGAAAATGTGAGTAAGAACATTTATTCAAAGCTTTTACATGTACAATATGTGAATTAGAGAGCAAATTATTCAGCCCAGGAATGCAGCCAAAGTTACCGTTAGCTACCAAAGCTAATTAGCTCACTTTTACATGTTTGCTAATATTTGTGTCCATTTTCAGGGCTGATTATTGGAAATCCCAGCCGAAGAAGTTCTGTCAGTACTGCAAGTGTTGGATAGCAGACAACAAGCCTGTGAGTAGCTCATAACACTTACATCTCTGAAATCAAGAAGATGATCTGACTTCTGTTTGCATAGCAAGAGTCTCATCATGTTTGTTTTCCTCTGCAGAGCATTGAGTTCCACGAAAGAGGGAAAAATCACAAAGAAAATGTTGCTGCTAAAATTGCTGAGGTATCTTGCATCTTTGCCTTTGAATCAATCCACATATTAATAGTGAGTTGCTGCCAAATTCCAGCTTGATTCATTGTATGATCTCCACACATCAATAGTTGGCAGTTGTACACAGGGTTTCAGATGGTATATGATAGATTATGCATATACTACAGTCATCAATAGGGGGTCTGTGGTGTGCAGAAGAGGCATGTCCTACACCAACAGCTGCCAACAACTTGGCCGTCTTGGCACAGTTTTCAGACCTGGCAGGAGAGATAAGGTCCAGACATAACACTCTCACCCCAACACTGTCCTCTCATTGGTTACTAACGCCTGCCACTCTCATCTCCTCACACCTCTTCTGCTGCAGATTAAAAAGAAAAGCATCGACAAGGCGAAGCAGGAGGAACGTATGTCTAAAGAGTTTGCAGCGATGGAGGAGGCTGCGCTGAAGGCATTTCAGGAGGATATGAAACGCATGGAAATGGAGTCAGGTATTTGTGTGACATTTTTATTGGTGAATTTATCCTAATGTGTTTACCTTGTGAGAAATTATAGTTCACTGAAGGATTTTTTTTTTGTGTGGGATTAGGTTCCCAAGCTCAAACAGCAGCCCAGGCACAACCTCAGCCCCAAAGACAAGAAAAGAAGAAAAAGCAAGCGGACAAGAAGTCCAGTGGCCCCACAAAATCAGAGGAATGGGTGGAAGCAAAGACGGACGATGGGCACACATACTACTACAACACGCTAACTGGAGGTAAGGATGACCTGAAGAATCTAACACCTCCTTGATGCTAAAACCATCTTGTCAACATAGTCCCCCAAAAAAATGTTCATATGTTTGACGAGCTTTTATCTCTGCTTTGAAATAGTGTTTAATGATTTCCCAGGCAGCGTGCTTATGGTTCTTGTTTATGTATTTTTGCTACAGAAGCTCAGTGGGATAAGCCAGAGGGTTTCCAGGGAGAAAGTGCAGATTCTGCGCAGCTCCAACAGACTGAGGTGCTTTCTCTTTAATCAACATGCATTTCTTCTATTTATTTCACTATTTATTTATTTATTTATTTATTTATTTATTTATTCTGCTGTATGTTGAATGGCACCTTTTAACTTTTTGTAGAGCTCGTCAGGCAGCGCATGGATGGAAGCTGTCAGTCCTGATGGTTATACCTACTACTACAACACAGAGAGTGGAGGTAGGCTCTGTGACATACAAGCAACACACATTTTTTGTGTGTGTGTGTGGACTTTTTCAATATTTCAAATCACCAAATGCTTTTAAATTACATGGTTTGCTATGTGCTTTGCTGTTTTGTTTTGTTCTGGATTCCATATAATACAGTCTGGTATTCACACTCTCCATTCTTCTTGCCTTTCACAGAGTCCAGTTGGGAGAGGCCAGCGGACTTTCCTGCCAAAGAGGCGACTGGATCTGGGTCCAGTGGAGAGGGAGAGGGTCAGGAGGAGCCATCTACCCCTCAGCCGGAGCCTCTGTCAGGGGGAGAGGAGAGCTCCAACGGGGCCGAAGCACCCAAGGAGGCTGAAGACAGCGGACAAGCCAGCCAACAGCCCAAAGTCCCCAAGATCAGCTTCAGGGTGAGAGCAACTCGCCAAGGATTCACAAGAATTGTAACTACAGACTGTACTGTCAAGATTCTGTGTGAGTCTTCCTTTTTTTTTCGTGCTCTCAGAAAAGAAAAGCAGAGACGGAGCCATCAGAGAAGGAGGGAGAGGATGAAGCCAGCGGTGACACCAAGAAAGACGACAGTGAAGAGAAGAAAGAGGACGAGGCCCGGAGCACATCGGCTGAACCAGAGGAGAAGAAAGAGGAGGAAGAAACGCAGGCCAAGAGGCCGAGGGCAGCCAACCCGTACGGGGTCTGGGAACAGATCCTGGAGGAGGAGGACCCATAGTGAGTGTCCAGCAGTGATGTTCATTCCAAAAGACAACTGTATATATTTATTTCCTGAAATTCATCACTCAGTATTCAAGCACAAAATTTTGTTCTTTCTGAATATAAAGAGGACTGTGCGAAAATTTGCAATAAAGAAGATCCCTAGAGTTAAATTTTAACCAAAGAACTTACTTCCCTTCATCAAAAACACACAGCTTACAAAGATCATGCATAATTTGTAGAAAATTATTTTCTTAAGCTCTGAAAACCTTGAGGCTTGTTACAGAGGGATTCCTGCCCTTTGATGCACTCAGTGTGATGGCACCACTGGACAATTTAAAAGAAAAAATGATTGCTACGGAAATATTTAGTCGATAAGCAAGGTCTTAAAATGAATTAACCTAGAGTTTCAGTAGTAAGGGTTTTTTCATGCCAGTTATCATTTTGTAACAGTAGACATCCACTCATTCTGTATTGAAACTTTTCAAGTGCAATTTGAAAATCTTATATTTCTGTATACTCTGGTATAATATTGTAGAAAATATGACAACAAAAATTAAAATATTCGATATTATTGTCATGTAGAATAATTGAAAACCTGAAAAAAGGAAATATGACACTGCTGATTAGATTTTCTAGTGCACAGATGTAGGATTCACAGGCTTAAAAGGCTCATTTCTTCCCTTTCATCTCTGCAGTGCCAGCGTGGATCTACAGCTGCCCCAGGTGGAGGGAGGCGCCGCCGGGGGTCCGGACGAACCGCCGCCAGAGCCCAAGCCCAAGTTCAAGGAACGCATCATCACCTCGCTCGGAGAGGAAGGGGGGCCGGCCTCGTTCAAGAAAAGCAAGACACAAAACAGCAAATCCAGGAGTCTCCGACAGAGGGACCAAGACGACTGACCCAACCGCCGAACGCCTTGTCAAATTTACAGCCAGAGTGAGCTGAAACTTCTGCAGCATCAGAGACTTTATCGTGTGTGAAATAAAACATCTCACCGGGTGAAATGTGGCTGTCAGGGAGCTTTGACATTTAAACACGCTGCTTGGGTCTTTGGAGACTATGCTCATTAGGATTTTTTTTTTAAGCCAATGATGCATGACACAATGTCATCATCTTTTGTTTTTTTCTCTTCCCTCCTGTAGTAGGAGGGCAAATTGGCCTCTAAACCATAAGCCGAGAAACCTGGAGATGCAAGGAAACAGGATCCATAGTCAGAAACATTTTTGCACTATCCACTGTCTTCCCTTTTTACTGAAATCTATAAAAAACGTATGTGACTGTTTTGTATCGGCATTATCTTCTCCATTCAGTATTGTCAACTTCTCAATCTCATCATTTTATTAATGTAAAAACAATTCTCATGTCGTCTGTTAAGCACAGAAATACATTTATTTTTCCCCATATTTGTATTTTTTTACCCGTGTAATTTATGGAAAGCTAATACGGCATCGTGTGGAAATGTCATCACATTTGTCATGTAAAGTGAATGACTGCCGTACTTCGGTATAGCAATATGAAAAGAAGTGATTAAAGGAGGGAGAAAAAAACATGACCTCCATGGATGACTGATTTCTCATTTCAGTAATTTCATTACAGGCAACAAAATTTAACGAATATAAAGAATTTAAGAGGTCTTGCACCACATAACTAGATATAAGACATAATTTATTCCACAAATACACTCAAAGATGAAACTGCTTCCAAAGACATACATTCATTATAGGAGGTCAAATGACTCAGGGAGAAATACTGGAGATTGCCAATCAGCTGGTACACAAGCACACACACACAGGGTGGGACAAGCTGTGGGTGAAAGAGTGTGTTGAACTGATAGGTGTTCTCGCCACACCCGGATTGGCAGCGGACCATCAAGGACACTTACTGACAATAAATTAGCGTCTGTGTTTGCATCCCATGTCCAAGTCAAAGTGTCTTTAACCAAACTAGCATTCATCCTCCTGCTGTTGTTGTTGCATCAGTCCAAATAATTTAACTTTGAGTTTAATAATTCAGCTCAGGTTCACCCAGCTGAGAGGTATGGAGGTCTTGTGACTCTATTGCACAAAACCCTGCCCGGGCTAGAGGCTTGATTCCCGCCAATGCTAACGATGCGCTGGTTAAGTGTATCCACCAGAGGTAAGAAAACCACACTAGCCTGCTCCAGCTCCAGACTGCATTCAGTTATCGGGAGCTTCTCGTGTCAATCCACAGACTGTCCAGACTCGGGCTGCTTCAGGCTGCTGCTCTCCACCAGCTCCAGTAGAGCCTCCCTTTCTCCGTGCTCAAGGACATCAGAGATCAGATCGTCCAGGCCCTCTCCTCCCCTCATGAACTCCTAAAACACGGGCCAGAACAGATGTGACATCTACGAGTAGCAAAGGAGGTTTAAAAGAGGAGCCTGACAAACATAACTTGTACAATAGCTTTAAAGAGACAGTTCATCTAAAGTACAAAAAAAATATATTTTCCCACGAGTGCAATCTATCTATGCAGATGGTTTCTGTGCACCCACTGGCAATTCATATGTGAGTTAATAGTTCCCACTGAAACTCTTCACCCCCAAAAGGCTGTGGATTATGTCGGGTATCTGTGTATCTGTTCATTGGAAAGAGCTGCAACTGTTGAGTTTTTCACATGTAATTTTTTGACAGTTTGGGAACTACCAACAAATACCTATAAAGCCCCATTGTACTGGGCTGAAGGGAGACAAATTGGAAACCTCACCAAATCACACAGAAACTATCTGGATGGACAGACTGGGGTAGGTTGGATTTTGGGTGGATTGTCCCTTTAACAGTTTCTCAGGATTGGAGACACACTGACACACTCTCACCTTGATATCCCGGGTCACATATCCAGTCCTGTGGTCTGTGACACGATCCTGACTGAAGTTGTAGGTGCGTATCCTCTCTGATTGGGATCGGGTGCCCACCTAAATACGTGAGTGGAGATTTAGTATTTTGCAGTACTTCTGGGTGAATCGTGCAAGGTGACAGGGTGAAAGTGCATTGGGAGTTCAGTCACCTGCTGCTTCCGCGCTGTGTGCCTCTGCTCGGTCTCTTTACCCATCATGCTTTGGTAGAGTCGGGCCCTCAGCATGCGCATGGCCGTGTCTCGGTTCTGGAGCTGCGAGCGAGACTGCTGACACTCCACTGCGGTACCTGAGGTGGTTTTGTGGGCGGGAGAAACATGAAAACAGATTGCAAAAAGGCAGAGGGCTGATAATGTTAAGAATTAATTAATATCATTAATATCTGAAGCAGCCTGACAGTTCTGTGAGCGTGTTTCACCTGTAGGAAGATGCACTATGCGTACGGCGCTGTCTGTCGTGTTAACACTTTGACCTCCAGGACCCCGAGATCTGAACGTATCGATGCGCAGGTCCTTCGGATCGATGCTGATGTCAAGCTGCCAACACAAGCAGTACGTTAAACACAATTCACAACAAAAACAGGATCAGATTAAAACAAGCTGGTCAATTCAATAATATAGTTTACCTTCTGACATAAAGAGACAAACATACATGTATACAAACAGACAAAGTGATGGGAAGAGCGTGTACCTCGACAGGTTGAGGCAGGACGATGACGGTCATGGTTCCGGTGTGGATGCGCTGCATCCTGGAGGACAGGCCCACCTCAGGGATCCGCTGCACCCTGTGAGTGCCTCCTTCATGTTTCAGGTGTCTGTACACGTCCTCGCCTGCTATCCTCACTGCTGCATGATGCAGACCACCTGGGGGCGCAATCAGTCAATGTGAAACACACCCCAAAGACAGAATTTACATGTTAACCCTACAGCTCAGCTATCCAGGAACACTTGAAGTATTTGGAAAGATGAACAAGTCTATCTCAAATCAAGAAACAACAGAGCTAAGACTCTCATTATGCTTTAAATAAATAAATACTGGGGGCTGATTCTGTGGGCCACAGATAAGCCAGGACTGTACCTTAATAAATTCATTTGAAATGTAAAGGTTGCATCAGATATTTTAGGAGTAGATAAAGTGAGTCCAGTTCATTGTCAATATGATTAAAATTCACAATATGAAAGAAATATATCAGTATACCAGGAATAATGACTACTTAACTCCCTTATAGGACAGCAATTACCGATTGTTTTCATCGTTGATTAATTTATCGATTCATCATTTTGCGTATAGTGTGAAAAATAATGCCAAATGCTTATGGGAAGTGATCATAGCCCAAACAGATTCTTCCAATTTCTTCCTTAGTCTGACCAGCACCCAGAAACCCCAAACTATTAATTTTATAATGATAATGACAATGATAATAATGATATGGATGGGGAAAAGGAAGACAATCTAAACATCTTTGTGATATTAATGAAGCTGGAATCAACAAATTTTGGGGATTTTGGGGACCTGATAAATGACTAAAGCAATTATCAAAAGTATAATCGATTAATTTTCTGTCAACGAACTAATTGATGAATCAACTATTGTTTCAGCACTGCTCCACTGAACTGAGAGACAGACAGGTGAGTCAGAGAGGAGTCTGCCTTACCGTACTCAGCAGGTGTGTAGTTGAAAATCTCAAAGTCCCAGTTCTTGTAACTGGCAAAGCCCTGGTACATGTCAAACATCTCTCTGGTGAACTGCTGACAGATGTCACCTGAAACCACATTTAAGAACATGAAGTGTTGGAGAATGTTTTGTGGTCGATGCAGACAAAAGCTGTTGAACTGTGGCTACATGAGGCTGTAAAGTATCTATACAATATACAGTATGTATACAGTATAGGTGCTCCAGATGTCAGGGTAGCTAGTGTGTGTTCAATCATTCAGTGACATTCTGGAAACTATTCTGCTATTGGGAAAATAAATTGTTTGGTAAAAAATTTGAAATCAGTGTGGCCATATCTGCTCCCTCTGGTTAAATAATCTAATACAAACAGAGAATCTGCAGGTTTTAGAAAGTCAAATGTTAAACTTTTAAAGAATTTGTCATGCGAATTTAAGATCTGAAAAAAAAGTTGGCAAAACAATAAATGGGCAGGATAATAAAATAGATGACAAGAAATTATTGGGTTAGGAATATGATGTCCAACTGTAGAAAAGTAGAAATGATTAAAGAATGTATGCATATTATACTACGAACTCTGCTCTATAATAATTTGAATTACATGGAAACTGCATGTGACTGTGACTGCATGGTAAAAATAAGACTTATAGTTCTTGTTTCAAGACGTTTTATTATTTTTAAAGGCCACAAACGTATTCTAAGACCACTTTAGACTTTTTAAAGGCCCACAGATACCCTTTAGATAATGGCTGAAGTCTCTTGATGGATAATGATTTTAAAAAACTGCTGGGCCTCAATCTCAGCCGAGTCTTAAAAACATCTACGTTATTATCATGATCGTTCAAGTCCCAACCTGCATGTCAGACAGCCCTACCTCCTGTTGTCCGTCCTGCTACGACCTCCAGAAGAACATTACTGGAGTCATGAGGGTCACTGGGCACAAGAGCTTTGATCAGCTGGAGAAAAAAAAACAAGATATACTCCAAATTAAACACTGGAGCCTCAGCCGTGCATTCATAACATGTTCAATCAGGTCTCCGTGCTCTTACATCTTTTCTCAAGGCTACAATCCTGTGGGCAATCTGTGCTTCTTCCTCTTTCAACAGCTGGATCATCTGTTTGTCCTCCTCTCTGGTTCCAACTGTACCTGCAGCCAGAAGGAATCTTCAGGTGTCAGAAAAACGACATTAAGCCTTTTTCAAAACACACTTTCATTGCTTGCTACCTAATGAATTTGATTTCAAAACCAAAATAAACTTGAACATATGT
>OMLF01057382.1:17360-27644 GCA_900302615.1 Holocentrus rufus | reverse complement strand
ACACACACACACACACGCACACACGCACACAGAGACTCGCCTCAGAGACAAATGTCATGTCCACTCATTGTACACACCAGCCTATTAGCCTTACCATGAAACACCTATTTGTCAGGTAGCTGTCAGGACAGCTCAATACAACTGCTTCACCACCTTAACCACAAAGCCACTTATTTATCAAATATTTGTCAGAGGACCTCAGTTCAACAACTGTCACACATCCCTAACACACTCTGCCTGCTTGAAGCGCAGAACACTTGGGGAAATTTCAATGGGAAGTACCTTCCCCTTAACCATCAAGGTGCCCTTGAGCAAGGCACTTTTCCAATTCTTGGAAGACACGCTGAGGGTGTTAAGCTCATTTTCTGTGATGCTATGGTTACAATATACAAATAAATGAAGGGAAAAAAGAATGAGAAAAGACAATCAAAACAGTTGCATTCCAGACTAAATATCCTAAGATTAAAACAGAATTTCAGTTCCAGTGTAGCTTCCAAAACATTTCAGGTTCGAGGGGCACAAATTCAAGAGCAGCAATTCCTGGATCAGAGATAACTTTAGGGACCTGGGGACCTACACAGTCTTAAGGAGTGAGAGGGGTAAGTTCCAACATTTCAGTCCAGCTATGATGTGAAGTTAGGTGGTTATTTATCAAGATGGGCTTTGTAGATAAACAGATACTGATGTCTCCTCTCCAGAGAAGCCCAGCCAACCTTTCTGTAGAGGACACAGTGACAGGTACCACAACTGCTGCCAGTTATGAACCTAATATGTAAGTTATAAACAGCACCTGAGGGATTAAGACAACTAATGGCTGTATGCTTATGAATAGCATCACTGTAACCAAGGACTGAAAGAAAATTTAATTTGACTGTCTGGTTTCGAGTAAACATAGAAAAGTTTTATTTCTGTTAGGGCTGGGCAAGTTAACACATTATAATCACGTTAACGCATTCATTACTTCACACTGACAATTATTTTATCACGCGTTACCTTAGTTTTATTATTATTATTATTATTATTTTGAAAGTTCGTTGCTCACTGGCTCTGAATACACAGACAAACCATGGGTCACAGGAGGGATGGGATGTTCATCAGTATTGACATTTTCGTTTTAAATCTCTTCAAGACGGCGTAGTTGACAGAAAGTTATTTGTAAATTTATTTATTTGTATTTAAAAATTGCAAATAGGTTTGGTTTTATATTTGATTTGATTACATTAATGTTTAAGTTGAGATTTACAAGAAATGTTGTAACTACTACTATGTAAAGCGAAAACTGCTGTTAAAAGCACCTTATTTGTTTAAAGTATTTGCAAACCAAATGTTATTGCAGTTTTCTTCATATAGAATTACTTTGAAAATAAAAGCGCACAATACACTACTTTTGAATTCATTATTGAATTTTGCGCATAATAATGCGATTAATCGCGATTAATCGCAGAAAATCATGTAACTAATCACAAATTTTTAATCATTATAATTCATCATAATTGACATGATTTATTGAGTTCTTTGATTAGCAATGAAGACATGTTGCAGATTTCCAGTGTCCAGTGCAGCAAAGAGTTTAGAAAACAGTAAATTATGGTCTTAAAAGGTAACCAGGTACAAGGGACAATAAACAGTGTCAAATGCTTTAGAAAGGCAGAAAGAGACCCCAGTGTTGTTTCTCGTCCAGAACAGACACAATATCATTTATAATGAAGGAAGCAGCTGTGATGGTGCTGCCCTTGGCCCTAAAACCAAAGTAATAACAGCTACTAATTTACAAGACACTCCAGGACTTTAGCCAGACAGGACAATTTGGAAATGGGGCGGCAGTTACTAAAATGACTTTTATCTTCATCTTTATGAAACAGTAATACATGAGCAGTTTTACCACATACAATCTGTGCAGTGTGCTTAGCAATCAAAGGCTTAAGAAAATGGGTCCACACTAACCTCACCAGTCGATTTCCCTAACATTACTTGAAAGAAATGTGTCAGTAATTTCTGTAGATGAGAGAGGACAGAAGGGAACACAAGGAGAGTCCTCTGTAACAGATACAGAATCCACAGCATTCCAAGAGAGCCCCTGATAATTCACAGACCTCCACATATACATCATGAAATAGGTGACCGGCCACAGCATAGCATAGTAAAAATCTTCTGCTTACCTCCCTGTGAACTGTTGGCCATGGAGACCATGGCCAAAAGGTCTGCATGTTTATTAACTATGGAGTTGTGTATTCATGTGAGTGATTTACATTACCTTTGATTATTTTAATGTGCATTTTGCATTAAATTACACACTTTAACAGTTTCTCAGGTGTGGATCTATTAAAATATCATATAAGTTGCACAAACGTCGACATTGTTGATGTGGCCATAAACATAAACATAAAATAGTTTTCATGAAATTATGGCAGCACATCTTGTAAGATGTTTTTCTTACCAGACAAAATAGACTGGCAGTGAATTATGTAAATGACAGATGCAACTTTAAGCACAAACTTACAAAACAAAAAAAACAAAAAAACAAAAAAAGCCTTCTCTAACTACAGCTGAAGACAAGTGCCACAGAAATCTAACTTTAGGGACAAATCTAACTCATCAAACTATTTACTTTTGTAAGACTGGTGAATTTACTTACACCCACATCATAACAATCTTATATTAAGATCTCTTCTTTTCTTGCCTGGTTATTATATTTTAACATCATTTGAGTACAGGCAGTTCTCAAATGGACCTCCATAACAGAGTTAGACAGCTGGGACATTTCTGATGCACCTACTGAGCCTATAAATGGCAAAACAATTTACATTTAAAACATTTAGTATTCACAGTGACTTAAAATAAGTTATCAGATAGGGTTTTTTTTAGTGCCTTAACTGCCATAACTACTACTACTTGAAGTTGAAGTTCAATACTTTATTGCCATATCAACTTAATTGATTGGAATTTGTCTTTGTGAGCTCACTTAGACAATAACAGAAAAAATACTAAAAAAAAAAAGAAAAAAAAAAAAAAAGAAAGAAAAACTCACTCATAAACACATAGTCCAACCCACAATATAACCATAAAATCATAAAACACATAGATAAAATAAAACAAAATCCAACACCAACTACTGCCATCGCTTCTACTACTAATGATGACAATAATAATTAGAATAGTACAAAATGATTAATGTTGTTTTATTTTTCAAAATCCATCTGCCAGTGTGTAAGCCCATTTAACACAAACTAAAGCAGAAATATTAAAAGATTGATCTCAATTTCCCATGTTTGTGACATGTTTATATCCTTGAATAATATCTGCAGCAGCACAGCGACTGAATACAGTCTTACTATTAAGGAGAAAAATGTTCCCTCTCAGTCGACAATCACAGTCATTCAGATTTAATAATCCTTTTATCTTCAGAGCACAGGGCCTTTTCTAAGATCACAGTCGGAGGGGAAAAAACAGAATCAGAAGCATAAGCTTTTGTTATTGTCATGTTTGCGTCTCAACAGCTGTCATTTTTTCGGTGATTCATCAAAGTGCATTTCCAGTCAAAAGCATAAGTGTATGTGTTTTGAATGGGCTCTCTTTGGTATGTCATGTCATGTATGTATGTCAGCGGTCATTGAACTTTCTCAACCCATAAAGAACCAGGTAAACTTACAGTGTAAGTGAGATAAACACTCAGTATAACTAATATGTGCTGTTATTGTTGCACTGTGGAACGAAGGGGGGAATGGGAACAAAGTCCTCTGGTTAACCTCTTAAAATATTTTTCACTGTAATCTTTCAAACATTGTGCATATTTGACTTTCACAAGCCTCTGTTTCATAGCAACGGCATGTTTGATATCACAGGCTGGCACCACTTATACATGTTTTAAGGAGATTACACTCGTACTTTAATGCTTAAAAATAGTTAAATGTTAAAAAAGCAATCATATTTTTATTTCGTAACAACACATCCACCCTTCGGAAAAAACAAAACAAAAAACACAACCCTCTAATACAAATCACCTATGCATATGCTTAAATTTGTGTGCAATCTTAACAACTTTGCCTTCAAAGTAGTATGAAAATACCATCTAGTGCACTTTTCCCCCAAAACAAACAGCTGTTTATTTTTATTTCATGTTTATATTTATTTTTATTTTATTATTTATTTTTTCATAGGAATGTTGGCTACATACAGTATTATCTCAAAACACGACAACTAATACCCTGCCCTGTAAATTTCATATCACAGTGTGTAATATGGCCTTAATCCTGTCCAGCAGCATCGTCTCTGAGCTCCCTGCTAGCTTTTCATTAAGCCATACTTTTTGTTCCCATGCAGGCTTTATTGTAGCCTATATCAATGAGTATCCCTGTGTGAGCCCTCCAGATGGATGAAATCTTGATTATCACCAAGAAAAACATAACGGTAACATGGATTAACACGTTTTTACATGTGAACATGAGAAGAAATGAAGTGTTTCGTCCCAAAATGAAACAAAATGACTGATGGTCTGACTTTAACACAAATAAAAAAAGCAGATGATAACTGAAGTCCTTTGTTGACAAAATGTAAACACTACTAAAAATCTGGATCAACTACATTTTAGCATTTTCGAGAATGATGAACTTAAGATATTCTTTTTTTGTTCTTCCCCTACAAATTCAATACATGACACTTAGAAGTCAATGGTTTGTGGCAGCTTGTGGAAAAGATGAAAATCACAAACAGTGGATGATTTCTATACTGATGCAATGGGTGTGTAACATATTTTCTGGCTGCACAGTCAGTGAACTGCATTGGAAAGCTGAAATCCCAGCTTAGAAGTCCAAAAATGTGGATGTGATAAAAATAAACAACGGATGAAAGAAAGCAAACCTTTACTCTTACTTCAAGTCACCAATGTGCTTATCATTTTTGTGGGTGCTAGTTTGCCCCTCCCGCCATTTCCTTTTTTTTCCTATTTAATTTAAAACTATATATATATGTATATACATAACCAGTGTGCATACAGCAATTGCATTTTGTTTTAAATTAAGTTTATTGTTTCCAGTGGCCACATGCCGACAGCTGCCTGCCAGAAACCACAGTCAAACCAAACAACCTGATTACCGATTCATCACAGAAAAAAAATGGAAGCAATGCTGAGATTCTGTTGTATGTAACATCCTCCTCTCCTACATGCACCTAATCCCAAATAAAACAACTCAGCCTGTGTTCTTCAGAGAAAAAAATGGGGGAAAATCTTAAATGAATCTTATGTGTTGTATGCAAACAGAAAAAGTCTCTGTAGCATCTGACTGGCTCAATCTTGCTGATTAAAAGAATATATTAAAAATAATGAAAATTCCTTCTTTTACTTTTTTAACCAAAAATATCTGGTAGCTGCAGTAGCTCACAACACATAAAAACCCACTTAGATGAATATCCGCATTTGAAAAATAATTGAATGCCACCAGGCTCCTGCAAAATTATGGTGCAACACTGCTAATAAGCATCATTCACTTTTGATCAAAAATACCAGCTACAAAGCTGTAAAGACTAACAACGCATATGTCAAAATTTACATATAAACAAGCAGTTTGTAGCTGTTCTATTAAAATAAAGGATGGAGCCAGAGGAAGAAACACGCAGATCCATTTGATGCCAGTAAAGCAAATTCAAATTGAACTGCGAAAATGAGAGAGATAGAGTAGAAAAACAAGGTAGATACATTTTGAAAGAGAGTGAGAGAGAGAGCGAGAGACATAGACACACTGAATGGAGAGACATACTTTTGGCTTAATGACGCAGGCCATTCATTGTGCGGCACGGTGAAAGTTAATCAAGTTATGATTAATGTGTTACAGCTGCTGTTATCTTTTCAATGAAGAATATTTCCCTCTGTCTCAGCCCCCAAGGTGCGTAGGGACACACACACACACACACACACACACAGGTAGCAGACATGCAGGTACGTGACATAAGACATGGTGCACAGATACACACTGAAAAGCAGCAGATATCAAGGTAAACACTCGAGCACGCGCGCCCACACACGCAGAGTGAGTGATAAGGTGTTGAATAAAAATGGCAGCATCTAATTGCGTTTCTTTGTTAGGATAATTTGATATGCTCCACGGGCTGGGACCTTAATCAACACCTTGGAATTGCTAATCAAAATATGACTTCTTTGACAGTCTGTTAGTGTGCGTGTGTTGATGCCTGATACTGTGTATCTCCATATCTGGTTTTGACCTGGAACATTTTAAAGGAGCGTTCCTCCAGCAGCTGTAAAAGCGAGCTTGTCCTGCCCCCCACCGATCAGATATGAAATAAATGTCCTGTCCCTGCTGTCCCTGAATCACACTGTAACCATGTAGCGGCTAATAGGAGTCCCAGTGCTCTTCAAAGACAATGGTGATGAGCTTCTTTAGGAGAGACAGTGTTTTTTTTTTTGTTTTTTTTGTTTTTTTTTTGAAGCAACTACAAACAAACAAAAGAAAGTACCATATGAATAAAGTCTTACCAATGTTCTTATACAGCTATTTCTTTCTATACAGCTATGTGTTATTTACTGCTGCCAGAGATATTCTGCATAGAACTAAAACTGAATAACTGAATAACTGAGTAAAATGAATAGCAGTCAGAGGGTCTTTTCCATAAAATGAGCAGTGTAAATAATTATTTTTTACTGTACATTCGTGAAAATCACTACATAAGATAAACATTTCTATGATTTTTTTCCCCCTCTGGTTAAACAGCCAGTCAGCAACTCATAGCCTCAATGCTAGTGGAAATCTTTTGAAAGTTTTATAATTTTACAAACATTAATTTCAGCTTATAATTATGTCTTCATTATAAATATTTGGCTGTGTAACAATGACAGTAATAGTCCAGTTGCTCCTAATTTTTTTTTTTATCAAATCTAGTGATCATTTTATAGCAGAGCTGTCAACTCTCACACAAATGAGCCTTCTCACGCGCTCTCACGCCACCTGTTCTATTTCTCACGCTATTTGGAGGGAGGGCCAGTCATAAACCACAGTGAAAAACAACTCGCACACGCAGTGATTCGGTCAGTTCTGAGCTGCTTACACTGAAAAAAAAATAGTGCATCTCCAAGCCTCAGTTGAAGACGCACGTCAGTGTGCACAGTGAGCCACAGGTGGAGGAGAGCTGGGCACTCATGTCAGCATGGTCTCTCTTCTTATTCTTGCATCAGTAAACTCCTCTAACAGCACCAAAGACACGACTGTGTCATTACACACAGGCATTACACACGACTATGCCTATTTATAGGGCTCACAGTGTCCATTAGGTGTAATCACACATGCTGCTAAACCATTGTCAGTGGCGAGTGATTTCTCACTCAATAGACCGTATGATATATATGTATTTAACTGTATGATACACGCATTCTCACCGCACGTCATTTTTTGTTTTTTAATAAATTCCAGCTTGTGTAGAAACCGGTGCAGCCAATGTATGTTTTTTTATGTACCTGGCTCCTGATGATATCAAGTTAATTCTAGCAGAAAAACACTGCAATTATTCGTGACGTGATTCGTTTCTTAAAGAGGCTAGACGCTTGCGGTCTAGACAAGGGGTTCGCTTGATGATGGAGTCACTATCATGAATTGGCACAGTTCTTAAAGCCTATGATTGCAGTCCATGGTGCTGGACGTTTTGTCGGCAGTTTGCGTCCTGAGATCCTTAAATTAAAATGGGCAAGGGTCCGGAAGGAATTCTTGCACTAAAAAATCACTCAGAATGACTTTTTTGGTCGCTGTCAGCCATATTTCACATTCATGAAATACATGCTAATTACTCATAGAAGTACATGCTTCATGTTTTGGTTGAATATGTCTTATTTCCACCAATACAGACCCCATATAATGGTATAAATCAGTCTCTTCCATGTTCTGCCAGAGGCTATATGCCCTCTATTAAAAATTAACTGAAACTTCTTCATTTTGCTCCAAATTGTGTTATTAACGATGTCTGTAAACACTGACTGAACCAATCCAAATCCAATAAAAAAGCTAGACAGCACTTTCTTCTAGTAAAGTCAAGATCCAATTAAATAGACTGTAGGAAATACCTTTTGAGGAAGAGGGCATAGTTTTGGCCACCAAATGCAACATCAGAAGTAGACAGTGATAAACGTGCTGACTAAAATAAGACCTCGGTTTGCAAAAGTCATTAGGTTTGCAAGGAGTTTTTGGAAAAGGAGTTGTTAAAGTGCTGAACAGTATAATAGCATCTTGCAGTGAAGCCCTGTTATGGCCAAAAGAAGCAGCCATGTCCTCTGTGCGACACACTGAATCCTAAGCCAGGCCATGTCACAGTTTCATGCTTTGAAAAATAGCAGGAGGGCTTTGAAATTCCCCACATCGTCGTCCTCAGGCTCCTCCATGTTTTGAGGAAAGATGGATAGTGGCAAACGAGTCTCAAGTGTTAAAGGAAACATGGTGGCGCATCCATCTTTCTTTTTTTTTTCTTTTTTTTTTTTTTAAGATTCAATTTGTGGCTGTAAATGGATGAGGATGTTTTCGGAAACGCATCAGATGAAGGCAGCGGTAAAAGCCAGTCGCTTTTGTCAGCCTCATTTGTGTTAGGTTTAAGGCATTGAGCTGATGCTGTTATCTAGATGCACTGACACTGAGAGCAGCAGCACAATAAGATTACATTCCTACATCCACAACCTTATAAAGAAGGGGGTCAAAGGTCATGGGCCACAGGAGCTTGCAAAACATTCCTGTGACCCTGGTGACATCATATAGGATGAAGAAGAGCTTGGAAAGGAAATAGGAGAGTGTGTGTTGTGGCATGGACACACACACAGACACATAGACACACACACACACACACACTTTCAGCACTTTGCAGTCAGTTTTCCCTCATGGCATTTGTCTGTCCACTCCTTAACATTAGAACAATTCACACCTCTGAGTGTGTATGTGCATGTAATTGTGTATGTAGGTGTGTCAGTGTGTGGTTTGCATGTTTCTGCTTGTGTGTAACTGTGTGTGTGTGTGTGTGTGTGTGTCTGACTGTTTGACAGCTTCACTCCCTAACAAACCGTTGGCATGTCTGACACCTCCGCTCTGTCAGTATGCCTTCATAAAGACGTGTGAAAGCGCTGTCTCTCACTGTAACACACAGACACACACACACACACACACACACGCACAGAGCCCTCTTGTTTCTAGGTAGATTTTACTATTATGAGTCTGTTAGTCTTACTCACCCCATCATTTGTGTGAGTAGTTCAGCTCTGTTGTAGTTTGTGTTGCGTGTCCTGTATTAACCTTATCTGAGTTTTTACAGCATATAAATCTCCTTTTCACATTATCCCCTATACTCTGTAATTAAAAATTCAGTTTTGTCCCACCTCTCACATTACTTTAGCTATGGCTAACAATTTTCTTGAAGTGTGCAGTGTTGAATCAAAAACAGATTGTCAGCTCGTTAGAAGATAAGGTGATTTTTTTCCCTTGTTATATGATCACTGGACATTCATGTGGAAGATACATCTAGCAGAACTCCTAAAAGTTGAGGTTTCCGTACCCGAGGTACAACAAATCACAACCATGTTTTTTCATAACTTTAATGTTTCTAGTCTTTGAAATGGATGGTTTTATTGTAAAATTTGTATTGTATTGTATGGTTGACGATCAGATACTCCCCAAAACTGAAAATTGTGAAATTTTAGGCTTCTCCAACAGGGACAGCATCTTCCTTATTACATGTATCTCTGGAAATGATGATAAAAATGTCAACAAATTTTGATTGGATGTTCACAGAGAGTTATTGCATACAATAGAACAAAGATTTCATCAATATCTTTATCCATCTTTAAAATGTAGACATTTTAGGAATACTCCAATGTTTTGGGCAAAATACCCTTTTTCTGACTTACCCAGACTGAGACAACATGCACAATGCCATTTTCACCTCTGGTCCTCTGATCCACATCCGCTGGTCCGGTTCTGATGGGTAGCTTTTTGTGTTAGCTGAACATAAAGACTTTAAGTCTGCAGGAGTCATTAGCCTAGCTCTGTTGAAGTGAAAAAAATAAACCTTACAGAAACTCTGAAACTGTCTTATTTACACAATGTATCATGTATCAAGTCTTTATGCTAAGCTAACCCAAAATGCTACCCATAGGAACCGAACCAGTGGACGTACAGAGGTGAAAATGGTATCCAACACCTTGTCTAAGTCTGGGTAAGTTGGAAAAAGGGGGTTTTGGCCAAAAATGCTGGTGTTCTCCTTTAATTTATCTCCATGGTAAATACAGTTTTACCACTTGATCTCTCT
>OMLF01057382.1:0-11143 GCA_900302615.1 Holocentrus rufus | reverse complement strand
TGCCAATCAGTTAAAGACATTTTTAGCAGTAACTTTGAAGCTGGTGAAGGTTAACTGTCATGCCCAATGACATGTAATATTGGCGTAGAGTCTTCTTCAGAGAGAGCAGCACCTCGTTTGCTGTTCAGAATGAAGCTGGCTTCACAGTAATAGTGCACGAGATACATGGTCAACACACCAGTCATGATGTTTCCATTTATATGAACTTGGTGACCTCCACAAGCTAGCACATTTACATAAGACAAGACATTTTCATTTGTCATTGTAATCATAAAACGAAATTATGTTTGGTAACTCTCATAAATAAATAAATGAATAAATAAGAAGAAAATACAAACAACAAATGCAAACAACAACAACAACAAAAAAATAAACAAGATTTTTTATCTTGTTTAATAAGATAAAAACCGGCACAAAACAGGAAGGCAACATGGTGAGGTAGTGTCCTGTCTGTCCTCTTAGTTTACTAACTAAGGCATAGTAAAAGTGCAGACAGTGCATTATAGAAGCTGTTGCACAGCAATTATAATTATTTGTCCTCTGTCTTACTTGGCAAACTGGCTACCTTGACCTTGTTGCCGGTCTATTCCTAATGTGACCAGCACACGGCATATACAGAGCATCATGGTGTCCAAACTTGAGTTTGAGAGATGCTGCACCATCAGAATTGAGCAGAGGGAGGGGACTTTGCCCATGGGAAGTGCTCTGATGAGGATTGAGGCCTCTTTGGATTAGGCAAATAAGTAGTGCAAATGCACATGCATCAGCATCAGCCACACCAAACGCATGGAAGTGGTTTTGAAAAATAAAGTTGCCCATGTATCTGAATAGTTGATCTCAGAACTCAGAAATAAAATGTGACCACTTTCCAATCAAGTTGACTGATGGTTTTGGAACATGTTGTCATTGATTCTGCTTAACACCAATAGAATATAATGATAATAATCAAATTGCCTGTGGGAAAAAGTGATCAGGAAATTTATCTTTGAAACTTGACATTTCAGCCATATAAATTGTCAGATCAGATCAGATCTCATTTTTCATGTGCACTATACCAAAGCAGGCAAGGAGGTGAGGAGGGGTGGCACATCCATCAGCTGCCAACAAAAACAAGTGTGACAGGTGTAGGATCACCAGGGGAGATGTAAAGATGCAGCTTGAACTTCCTTTTCCTTTGCCACATAAGGGCTCATCTTCTGTAACTCTCAAGAAAGTTTTACTTTTTAGAACCCAGCTCCTCACCCATCCTCCTCCATTTGCCTTGAGTTAATCTTCATACATCACACTATCACTATAACAACTGCCCAATGTCACCCTGACAGCACCGCCACCCCACACTGCTGACAAACAAGTGTCTTGTTGACTCAGGGGATGAGAATCACACTTTTTTGGTACGGTGTGAGAGAAAGCAGGGTCTGTTTGTGAACATGCAGCACACCTGAACTCATTATCTTTACTAATACCACACAATTCCTGCCATCCAAGAGCCATTCATCGGACAAATCCTGATTTCATTGTAATGACTGCCACATATAAATGAATTTCATTCTAGAACATTCGTTGCACCATTATGCATCAAGATTAAAAGACAAGATATATTTCCCAAGAGTAATTTAAGTTCCAATTTAACGTACCTCTCAATCAGCTATAGATTTTACCAGTGGCTCTCATATATCCCTCTGTATATGTGCCTCTTTGTTTGAAGGAAAGCTGTGCAAGAGGAAAAGACTTAATTTATTAAAAAGGTCAACATATGCCTTGGCTATGTAACCTTCAAGCGAAGCAAAATAGAAGCCAAGTGATTCTGGACGATTTGGCTGCAGCGGAAAAAGCAAGTATTGATCGTCTTATAGTTATCTCTATCCCTGGATCCCTTCAGGATCATCTTTCATATGTTCTTCCTGAACTATCCCAGGTTTCCTTTACTTTAAAAGGGTCTTAGGTGGTAAGGAACAAACATAAGGCCACATAAGAGCATTACGACCCTCTCAAGAGTCCTATGCAAGGGCAAAACATGACATGAGTTGTAATATTTAGATTTAGATAATATTATTTGGAAATCCTTGTATTTCGGCGTCATATTTTTGGCAAATGTGGCTCTGGGTCCTTGTGGTTTCATGTTGAAGGTTTGGTTATGTAGTGCTACAAAAGTGTGACGTCTTAATTTCATCAACAAATGCACTGACTTGAGCCCATAATTACAGTACAAATTCCGTTTTTAGGGAGAGGCAGTTTTTTCGAATGAAAAGGCAACACGAGTCGAATGCAAACAAAAACAACGGAGACGTCTCAGTGAATGAATCGTGTCCACTCAGCAGAGCAATAAAGTTATTGTGCTGATGTGAGCAATGAGTTGGAAGAGACATGTGGATGTTAATTCAGTTCTCAGTCGCCTGCTTTTGTATTGCGCTGTAATGTAGGAATTGTTTTGAATCATTCAGACTGAGAACTCTGCTGTTTAGTCATGTTACATAGTGGAGTTGTGATTAATTCATTGTTATAGGTCTGTTAATAGTTTTTCTGTGGAAATGAGTCCATTCATTAACCTGCGACAGTGTGTATTTTGTCATTTGTGTTAAACAGAAAGTGTTACCATCAATAGCTAAATTATGATGTGTGTTGTTGTATGGTGTTGTTTTTGTATGTGTTGGTATGCGTCTATGCATTCGGGTGTGTATGGTGTGTGTGTGCCCGGGTGTGTGGGATACACAAGAATCTAGGTTGGAACATCCATTTTCAATCACTTATTTAATTTACATGAGCTATATTTAAAGAGATCATAAATAAAATACCAGGGTTCCTTTCATCTATGAATAAATCATGGGCGTTATTCTCTTATACTCCGCTGGTCTCTCTTTCTCTTCTGCATACAGCGTAGCTGGCTGCCACTAGTCTTTATCACGCCGGTCTTACATGGAGTGTGTTTACATGTACACCACAATCCTGTTATTATTGGGACTGCTCAGCTGTTCAGCTTTGGAGCTGGATCATGTAAACTCTGTTTGCAGCAACCTGGATAAGTGCTTGTCTCCAATCATGTGAGACCTGACACAAGATTCACTACTTTTAAATGTGATGAGGGATATTCAGTTTGCCTTAATGGTCCAGAAACAATACAACATAGCACAGAAAAAATCAACAAATTTCAACTCTATTAGAAATCAGCTACTGCCGATTTATCCTGCATTCCTGGATCCATTTTGCTGTTTGGCAGTGTATTGTACTTATCCCTGTGGATAACTGGCCGACGACAAGATATTTTCAGTGTAGCTACAATGGAATTTGTTAGGAGAACATTTTTAAATCATACAAAATGGCAAATGGGAACATCAGGCCAGTCCTTTAGAATCAAAAAGCAACCCAAGCTCACCATTTTGCACCGATGTACCACAGTCATACAAGGGAGAAATCTATTATGGAGGAGGCAAAGATACCAACTTCTCCATCAAGAGTATTCTCAATAGACCAGAATGCAATGCATCCACAAGGAAGAATGTGCATTCTGTGGATCTCATTTTTCTTTCTCTCATTCTCTTGCTTTTACTGTCACTATTGTTACCACTATTCACACCTTCACATCAATCACAGCTTAATACAATAAATCCAGGAATGTGAATGAAGTACCCAACATACATTGATGACTATCATTCCTGCTGTATGCTGCACATCCGTGGTCATCGTGGTAAATAGCATTCCCAGCCTAGCATGCTCTCATATATTTGTTACTGAAACGCAAGCAGTCCAGTCTTGCATGTCAGCATAGCACTTGAAAGCTCTAGTTGATGGTCTTCCTCTGTAGGTTCCTGAGGATGCTATATGTGTGACGTGAAGTAGTAAGTGAGTATCCTGTATCTGTTTACATAATGAAATTGATCAAAAGCTCGTTATGATGTTGTGAGAAGTCAATGATGCACCCATTCCCCTTTTTTAAGTGCTCTTCCCCCACAAAAACAGCTGAGTTATAGCTATATTTCTCTACCAAGCAGTAGCATCCCAGCTTTCTGGTGGAGTGACAAGAGCCCAGGGAGAGGTGGCGGTGCACATATGGATATGTTCAAGCGGGAGGAATATGGACCTGTTAGTTTTCATGTACCGTGCTGTAAGTCATCAAGGGATGCAGGGACCAACCTGTAGTCCCTCACACAGCAGCTGCTGCAAGTAGAGGCTGAGGAAAAGGATGTGAATGTAGAATCTCCATTGATTTGGGAAATTGCTTTATGGGTGTTCTAACTGATTGGGACAACTTGGCATGACAAACAATTACCTGAAGCCAAATATCACATTGTGGAACTGTCAGATTCTATTTCCTGTGGTATCTAGTGGGATGAAAACTTGACCGACCCTGTCATGTCTCCTGATATAGGAGCTCTAGCTCTGGGTTTGAATGCTATTTAGAATAACACTTTAACGTACAATTTACTGTAGGTTTAATACTCTATCACCTTTCATTGCTTGTCTCTTTAGTCTTCATTTGAAATTGTGCTGTACAAAATAAACAGTAAGCAGGAACCCTCAGCTACATTCATATTGCAATTTCGATGAAAAAGCACTTTTTTTCTTGCGCAATGGCATGTCATATAAAGATTTAAATGCCTCTGATTAATTGATGTGGGTTTGCACCAGCTCTACAGTGAGATGGGAGCTGGTGTGCTTGCTGTATTATTCAGATGGCTTTAAAAGCATGTCAACTCAATTAAAGGATTTTTACTAGAAATATCATGTTCTGTCCTACTACCTTAGGAGTAACATCTTCTATCATCTCAGGAGTTGGGGAAACTCCACCACAGACCAAACCCTAAAAGAAAACTGTCTGCCTTTGGAAAAGCTGGCGATTCCTGGTGTATTACTGTAATTTCATTTTTGACATAATTTGTTGAGATACATTTGTTGTAAAATATGCTGAATGAATAAAGATTTATATCCAACATAAAGGGGAAATAGACTATATAAAGAATTACAGTTAATTCAAACTATTAAAATATATTTTTTGCTGTTACACCCTTTCTGTTGACTTTTTACAGCTTCAGAGACTTTTTCATTTCAGCTATGTCAACTGAGATCATCTCTCATTAAGATGCAGTTCCTCAACTCCCAAGATTTACTTTGCCACGTTCTACCATATAAAGATGGGCCCTCGCTCATTTTTAATAAGGATTTCCACATTTCTATTCCATAGTAATATAATTCTGCACAGATGCCCATATCTCTGACTGTGGCACAGGCCTTTCAAACTTTCATCTTGTGTAAATTTCTTTTTTAGCTAAGCCCAGAGTTCCTCAACAGCAATTTATTTTCCTAGAAATGAAAAATGACCATCGTACTGTGTATTGTAATGAGGTTTGAAATAGAAGATAATTTTAACTTGACGTTAGCTGGAACAGTGTTTTGACTGAGCCTTTACTGGGGTCGAAAACGTGTTGACATTTATGGATTTGCAGAATAGATAAGAGAGATGAAAAGGCACTCATTGGGGAAATAACACAAGTTTGCCTCCTTTTAGTTTCAAAGATGCAGCAGTTCCAGTTTGGTGTCCAAAAATAAGGAGGGTGAAGTGTGAGCGGTTTGTTACCCTGCCTCATTTCACTTACACAAGGCAGAAAACAGGCTCTGCCACACTGCTGCAGGGATCAGCAATATCAGCCCACTTCTGGAATCAGTTTCATTATGCAAGCTGAGTTTGGTGTGGAGAGAATGACATTATGCTGCAAATGGAGCTGTCAGAGTGAGTACTACTCAAAACAAAGGTGGAAGGGAACACAATAAATCTGCATTTATTTGAATCATTTCCTTGATTTCCAGTGTAAACAACACTATCTATTCTAGTACTTCATGGCAACAACGTATAACATTTCAAGCTGTAAATGTGCAGAGCAATGAGGGATCGTTGCTGCTGTTTGGTTGCCTGCCATTGACAATGCAATTTCAGGTGAGGGTAGTTTCAGATTTTCTCTCCAGTAACTTTATAATTAAGGTCTAATGGTTTTAGATTATACACTAGGTATACTGTGATTACACTTTAAATTATTTTTATGTGTAGTTTAGTGAATGTTAAAGAGAGGAAACAAAATCTCCATGATTAAATTTAAAACTAATGGGCCTTGAACATTTGGGCAAGATTGATACTCAGAAGGTCAGTGTAATAGAAATGAATTAGGAAACTGTGACTTTCAAAGAATGACGCAGCACAGCAGGGCTCTAAAAGTAGGAAATATCATTAGGAACTGTGAGGCAGGAGGAGGCTTCCACATCTATTACGCTCTGTCCAGGGAGTAAGTCTTCTTTTCTATCAAGAAATGACCTCCACTGACCTCCAAGTCAGTCTCTAACAAAAAAAAAAAAAATCAGATTCGGAAATTCGAGCAACTTTATCTTAAGACATTTTATTAATATTCTCAATTGACAGTATCAGCCAAAAACCAACATTGAAAATGAAATCAGATCATGGCAATAGTACAGAAGAGAATGAACTGAATAACAGAGCTTTGGGAAAAGTACAGGTGGAAAAATCATATTAGTTCCATCACAGACTATAAATGAGATAGGAGTTCAATCCAACACAGTTGTCTGCAGTTATATTTGACTATATATTGTATTTGATGCAGAGTTGAAGAGCGAGGGGACAGAGGGGTCGGTATGCATTTTGGGAAGACAGGGTCAAGGGGCAGGGATTCTTATTATTGGGGTGAGAGGTCATTTTTGTGGGTTGATGGCTGGAATAAGGGTTTGGGGTTTTGGCCAAGGGCTGAAAAGTCAGAATGGCAGGGATTGGGAATGGGACAGTAGTGGTGAGGGTTGAGGGTCAGGGTTATAAGGTCATGGAGGAGGGTTAATGGGTTGTTTTAAAGGGCTTTCATCAGGAGGGTGAAAAGGTTTTGGATAGAAGGTCAGGATTTGGGTTACAAGGTCAGGTTTCAGAGATCAGGGGTTCGAGAAGGATGAGCTGCTTTGTGCTGACAGTGCACTTGTCAATTAATTCTGAAGTTATAACATGAGGGGGCAGGGGGGTGTGTCTGGCACATGCACCTGGTTATCTGTTGCCAGGCAGCTTGGAAGTGGGGGTGGTCTTGGGAGAGCAGGGCGGGTCAGGCAGAGAGAATGATGATTCACAACGGGAACAAGGGGAGGGACGGGTCACACCATCGGTTCCCTGCAGAGGACGATTTCCAGTTCGCTGCGGTAGAGCTTCCCTGCATCAGACAGGGCCATGATGCTCTGCTTGTAGCCAGTCAGGTTCTTCAGGTCCACGTCCTGAAGAAGGAAAAGGGACGTTTCACAGAGAGAAGCGTCATTAGTAAAGCTAAGCAAGCATCGGATCGTAAAGGGTTCAGGACATATACTGTGGCATCATGATTTAGCATTCAGTTCAATACAAGTACAAACAGAAACATCGGGAAGACTTGCCTTGAGATGTTTAAGTTGCTTTGAAGTGGAATACATTGCTTATCTTATGAGAACCTGTGTTATCTTATCTAAGAACTTATGTGACCCATGCTAGCAAGGACTACAGCATCTTCTTGAACCAAATTACTTCACCGTCTCAAGTCCAGTGCTTGGCAGCAAGATAGATGTCTGTGCCGAATCAAAAGTGGTTTGGACGAAGAACCTTATTTTTTATCAGAAGAATGGGTTTAACTGACCTCTCCAATTATGTTACACCTTTTGTATGACAAACCCCACAAAGAGCACACAATGTACCTTCAACTGATCTTAAGACTGCGCCCTTGGATTGTAAACTCGGATGGTAAAGAAAGACATCAGAAAAAGTTAGTAATTAATAACTGCTTGGACCAGCTCCCATACTCTGGGCATGGTTCTAGAAACACGCCAAGTAGTCTTTGAAGTGTTTGATGGGATCAGTAAAGCTAAAAGAAGTAGCAAAACACATCAACAGAGTTAAAGCTTCTGATCTGGGGGTTTGCAGCAATGGGAACCAGAACAGTCAAAATCCTACTTCACATGCTACGTCACATTTCTGTTTTATTATATATGATAGTTACAAGGTAAATAGTTGAGAGTGGCAAGAATGGTTGGAGAGAGATTGTCATGCCAAAGGTCATAACATAGATCCAAACACAGTACATGTATTAGGCCACCACTACTGTTTAGACTAGTTCCAGATACTTCTACAGAAGACATCATCTCACCTTCTTATTCTTTTGATAAAGGTCTCGTAGCAGGGCATCCAACTCCTGCTCATCAATGTAGCCATTCCCATCCTGAGAGAGGGAGATAGGTAAAACATGGTGATTTTCCTCTATATCTATGGTGGTTGTCAGAGTTTTGATAATGTTGGTAAGAAATGAGCATTTTTTTCATGTTGATGTGGCTGGTATAGAGTGGTCATAGTACCAATCATTTCAAGGTTTGGTGAAGTAATGCCTTTACTGTTGTAGCTTATCAGCTTTCTGAGTTGTGTACACTGTTCTGCTGCTCCTGTCTACAAAAACACTCAGCATTTCACAGCAGCCATCTGGCTTGCACCAGATTTAAAAAAGGATTTCCATTCTGCTCCTACCAGCTCTATACACAGGATCATCTGTGATGTCAAGACAATATGGAACCGCTTCACTAACTAATGAGTTGTATCTCACTGTATTGTTTTGAGCCAAAAAATATGTCCATATTCTGGGAAAACTTCCCTCGGCACTGTTACAAAACGATCTTCCATTCATCCAGACTCATGAAGACTTCAGAGAACAGAATCTTGCCAATCTTATTTTTGTAACTTTGGGAGATGTTCTTTCATGATCACAAACTTAGGCTGAAGCATCCTAGATCATGGGAACTAAGTGTGAATTCGAATAATTTTCCCTTTCTGGCGTAAAGTGTTGGGACTGCTGTTTAGGAAGTGGAGCGACCTCAGGTATCGAGCCAGCCTGGCTGCTTGCGTGCCATCTTGTATCTCAGAATTTCTCAAAGCTTTGCACAGTTTTCGGCTCTGGCACTGTAAGTCATGTTAGTGTTCAGTTGACCTGCCACACTTTGCCGTCTGGCCGCTCCTTACCCACGATCCCTCAGCACCAGTGCCAGCAGCTGCCTGTGTTGCCGCTGCAGGGGTTGAGCTCATAACGAAATGATGAAACTAATTACACACGTAAAGGCCTGTGCTTCATATGCAGAGAGCCTACATGAATGGACTTCAGTGGCTCATCTATAATTGAGCGTAGGACCCTGTCGTCAGCAAGTGAGCTGGGGAGTGTGCAAGCTGAGAAGTCCCGCCCACCACATGAACATGCCCACGAATCCCCTGCTGATGTGAAGGACTGCTTCTTCTGACTTTGGGTTTGGCGATGTACCAAACATTGGGACTTCTCAATGTTGCAGTTCTTGCAAATCTGATGGCTGATAGAGGTTCATAGGGATCACAGAGTGCTTAATGTCCGTTTAAAGGGGTCATTTTTATATTTTGGCAACATCTTTAGAGCTTTCATTTCATGGCAAGCACTCATTGCTGTGCTGCTTTTGCACTTCACCTGCCAGAGATCACCTGTCAATCAAACAGCGTGACCTCTTTTTCCTTAGATTTTCTGTTGATGGGAGTTTGAGTTTCTGTCACTCTATCATTGCTCATGCTAACTATCCAGTTCTTGTTTAATTTTTTCCAAACAAACTGCTGTTGCTGCCCTTGGAAACATAAAATGCATCCCTGGGATTTTCCCCTGTTAAGAGCTACTATACATTGAATGTTTAAGATGGGGTTGCAGATTTTTGGTGTCATTAATATACTGGTCGGTAACATTAACAATAAATTGATCAATGAATCTATTAAAAATGTATGTAATTTTGAACATAAAGACCAAATCTGTATTTTTCTCTATTAAGATTAGAACAGCAAATGTAAAATCTCTCAGAAACTGACAGGGTTGAATCACAATTGTGTTAAATCAAACAGTGATGGATACAAACACAGATGATCGTTACTCTGTAGCGAGGAAACATATGAGACCATAACATGTGAGAAAACATCTGATCTAACAAGAGCACCGGTTCTGGGCTGCAGCCATAAGAGTTGTTTATTTCCTCCAAAATTGCCTCAGCCTTCTTATAGCTGCATAGATTATGGCTGGTCATCAGGACCACAAAAACTCAGCCAATATCATAAAGAAGAAAAATGATTTCCAACAGTTGCAACTTCCTGCACTGTTCCTTTCTGTGCAGCTCTATTCCCTTCTTCTCTATGCCGTATCACTCTACTCTTACCTCTGCACTTTCAGTTCACTCCTAATGTGAAAAATGTGGTTAAGAGTGCCTTCAACTGAGCCACTGCTCAACCACCTTCAGCTGTTTACAAAGGGACAGGTGCACCAAGCCCAATTCATTTCCCTAAGCAGTGGGGGAGATCAGCCGCCATTTTGCATTGTTGTGGCTATGACAGGAGGAGGGAAACTCTGAAACAAATAATGCTGAGTCACCCAGCAAACATGACTCAAGAGTCTCCTTGAGCCTTTTCTCCTATCTCTGGCACAATTGTATGCCTATACAACAGCAGAGAATGACCCCCTTGACGCCACCCCAAAGTCATCTCACTATGTTTTATCAGTTTTCCAGATGGTGCAGTGAAAGCAGCACAGATAAGAGAGGAAAATATGACAGTATAGCACAACATGGACTCAAGCATCACAGCACCTGCTATCTATATTGCTGTCCTGGGGTGAGGGACTCCTAAAGGGTCAGGTATCATAATTTTGGGGGTGTCATGACCAAAAATGGATGACAGTTAGCAAGCTATGTAATTGTACTACCAATTGCACCTAATAGTCTCTGATAAACTTTCACTTACCTTGTCATAGTATGTGAAGATAGCATTGAACTGCTCAGTGCTCAACTTGACACCCTGTGAAAACATAACCATTAACTTTTATAATCAGGCAACAAATTGCCAAAACTGCTTAACATACAACAGAGCAAAAACTATGTGGAAAAAGAGGGTGAAATGCAAAATAAGTACCCAAAAAGGGCTGCAACTCATTAAATATGTACAGTATTTACAGCAGTTCATTTTACATTGTTTCCTACCTCAAATTTGAGTAAGAAATTCTCCTGAACAGGGAGAAGCCTGTGAAAGAGGAGGGCTTCATCAGTTCACACAATAGTTGTTTAAGTTATATTGAATAAGCAACAATGAAAAATGCTTGTGTGTTTA
>OMLF01057381.1:14643-35906 GCA_900302615.1 Holocentrus rufus | reverse complement strand
AATGATGACAAAGGGTCTCTTGAAAAGATTTTAAGGTATGTGGATTTAAAACATCTGTATCACTTTTAGTCGTTCTCTCAAATGTTATTATTTACAGTGAATGGTCTAATAAGACTTGAGATTCAAAGAACAATGGATCTTGTGATTGACAAAGGCCTAAACTAATCAGATACTTGCCCAGTAATAATTTCTCCTGACGTAACATGGCCAATCGGCGCGCCATTTAGGGTGTTTCCAATGCTCCGTTCATGTGCGGTCGGAAATCTGAGAATTTTCGGCTGATCTCACTTAAACAACCGGACAGACTACATAGGGAAATACTTTAATTTTACATACTGTGACTTTTCCAAAAGGGCTCAGCCTCGTTAATAACCTGAAGTCAGCGAGGGTAATATAGGCTTAATGTACTAATTATATGGAACTAAATATGATGTGGATAGATTGATAGATAATGATAAAAAAAATGACGCATTTACACTTTACGTGTCATTGACTGGTCATTGTATGTGGCATTGTCTCGGCCTCTGTTTAAAGGTTTCAGGTTTTGCTTGGTTCCTTTTGTTTTCAGTAATTTAGTTAAAACAATTAGGCTATATACCTAATGCCCATTTTCTACCGCTGCAATACAGTTCATTCAGTTCAATTCAACTAAAGCAACAACTAACAAAATATATTTCTTTTAAGGGTCTATGTAATATCGTTTTCTGATAAAAGCTCTTCTGTCCGCGACCACTCATTTTTACAGTTTCTTAAGTCTGGATTTACGAGCGTAGACTGGGTCATTGAAGGCATCACAGGAACACATGTTGGAGCCTTCTGGAAGCCTACACCCCTTTCCGAGAGCGTCCGACGCCGAGTAGACTTCACTCCCGACCAGCGGTAGTTTTCCCGTTCGCCGGCTGTGCTGCTTCACCATGGCTGCGGTGAAAGCTCTGAACCCGAAAGCAGAGGTGGCCAGGGCCCAGGCTGCGCTAGCAGTAAACATCAGTGCCGCCCGTGGACTTCAGGATGTGCTGAAAAGTAACCTGGGACCTAAGGGAACCATGAAAATGTGAGCGCCCAGCTCGAGCAGCATGCGCAGCAGCGGAACCTTTTGTCAACCACGCTTGCTAAGCTAACACGCTAGTGCGCTAACTAGCTAACATTAGCATCTGATGAGAATGCGCAAGTAGCATTGTAGTCATTGTTTTCACCTCTCGATTGTGGGTTTATCTATAATTTACTAAGTCATCCAAATGGCTTACTCTCTTTTTATCTACTATAAAGTACAATACTATAAAGTCATTCAGCCGAGGCCTCATTTTGCTAACCGGATAACGGATTTACTCAGCACACGTTGCCCTGCCTTGTCATCGTCATGATCCGTTTTGACAATCAGCAAGCTAGCGTTAACATGACAGCACCAGCCAATTAGTAGATTGCTAACGTTCAATTTACCAGTCAAAGTTAAATTAAAGTTTCTGACAACCTAGCCTTTTATTTTTTCGGACTTTACAGAAGAGTGCTGTAGTTTTCATTTAGCCCTGCAGGGCTTGGAAAATTTTGCTGCACAGGGAAGTTTCAGTTAGATAATACCAAGCTACATAATCTGACCCCCTTAGAAGTTAGTGCGTGAAATTAACATTTTACACGGTCATGTTTGGTCTGCTTTGTCCAGACTGAAAATTATTTTTTATTTTACTGTTGACCAATATTATCATGTGAGCTGTAGGTTGTAGCTTACCGGCTAGCTAGCCGTCTGACTATACTCATCTAATGTTAACCCATTCCTGCCTGTCTCAACCCGCAGGCTTGTGTCTGGTGCTGGGGACATAAAGTTGACCAAAGACGGCAATGTCTTGTTACACGAAATGGTAAGAAAATGCTAAACTGTGAAATGATGTTTATTTTGTGTAGTTATCTTAATTTACTAACTCCTGATTAGTAGCCTATTGATTAGCCTAGATGCAGTTGTAACCACACCCCTATTGTGTGCAGTTGTCCTCAAGACTGATTATTCTAGCTATTTCACACATGAACATACTGCATAGAAAAACTATTAACATGCATGATAGCTACTACCTATTACACCACGAAACACAATATTGACTACAGAATTAATTAAAAATAACACGACTAACATTGGATCTTACGGCCTCATCTTTCAGGTATTATGAACAATGAACATGCTTACATTTGAAATGGTTTCATAGCATGGATATATTTTCATCCTTGTGGTTTCCAAGCATTTTCCCATGCTGCATGGAAAACACCTCAAGGATGCAAATGTAATTCCCCCCAGTCACCTTTATATTTGCTGCAGTAGCTCCAGTCTGTTGCTCTAAGAGGAAGGTACAGCTCTTAATTCCTCCTCTGCACAGACCAGTACGTTGTCAAATGATAGGGAAATTTTTAATCGATTTGTTTTACAAGATAAAAACTGGTTGTCTGTTATGCACCCTTAAGGATATCTGCTTTACCACAGCGATAAAGATCTTTCTTTTGGTGTAGCTGTGTGTTTTCAAGTGTTTCTCTTTTTGCTCCCTCTCAGCAAATTCAGCATCCCACAGCATCACTCATCGCCAAGGTCGCCACGGCGCAAGATGACATCACGGGAGACGGAACCACCTCCAATGTTCTCATCATTGGTGAACTCCTGAAGCAGGCTGACCTCTACGTGTCAGAGGTGAAACGTCAAGGCCAGCTTCTTAAACCCTTTACACAAGCTAGTCGGCCTATTGAGGTCTCCCAGAGTGTATAACAGAACTGACAGTGGATCCTGCCCCTTTTTAGCCTAAGTGAAAATGAAAAGGGTGTAAGATGGTTGCTGCATGCATCTCAAATTTGTGCTGTTGGGGTTCCTTTATTCAACAGTACATTATTTGCTAAAGTAAATTCTGATGGGCTGCCCTTCTTTTAATACCTAAGTTTCAATGCATTTACTCAATCACCAGCATCCTTGTAATGAAATAAAACCCAGCTCCGCATCATGTTAAGTGATGACTAATGTTATGTGGTGAGGAAAAATCACTCACCATATTTAGCTTGGCAATCCAGAGTGACGATGTTTATTTTTTTTTAATACAGTAACACATGAAAATGTCATTTCTACATTGATTTCACTTATTTTGATATTGGAATGATTGATATAGACTTGAGTCCAAAAGCTCTGAAATGATTACAACATTTCATAAGTCAATTTAACTTCACCTTTTCTGAGTCATTTTCTTTAAGTAATGTACAGTGTGTGCAGATCTCTGGAGAATGCATGCAAAGATTCAGTATTTAGAGTTGGATAATATGTTGTAAAACACTGAACATGTTAGAACTCCCTCGTCTGATCTTGCCTTGCAGGGTCTCCATCCAAGAGTCGTCGCTGAGGGCTTTGAGGCGGCAAAGGAGAAGGCCTTGTCTGTTCTGGAGGAGGTTAAGGTGACGCAGGAAATGGACAGAGAGACCCTCATCAATGTAGCGCGCACCTCCCTCAGAACCAAGGTCCACACAGAGCTGGCAGACCTCCTCACTGAGGTGAGAGACAAGGGGAAGAGGGCAGAGCAGGTGCAGGACGGGACAGCTACTAAGTCTAAATGCAAAAAGAGCTTTTTGTCCCGTTTGTACTGCAGTCAGTTTTATATTTTCATTCCTGTAACGTGATCACATTCTGTTGCTGACTGGTTTGATGGCTGTTTGCCTGCAGGCTGTAGTAGATGCTGTGCTGGCCATCGCCAAACCCAATGAGCCAATCGACCTCTACATGGTGGAAATCATGGAGATGAAGCACAAGACTGACAGCGATACACAGTGAGTCTCTTTCAGCTCATCCCATTAGTGATGCATCCTGTTCGATGGCACAATATTCCATCACTTCTCTCATAAATGAATTTAATCACGTATAATATTTGTGAAACCAAAGAAAAGACAAAGACCCAACCTGACGCCTAACCTCCCACGCTGCCTCTCCCTCAGGCTGATCAGAGGCCTGGTGCTGGACCATGGTGCGCGACACCCAGACATGAAGAAGAGGGTGGAGGACGCCTACGTGCTGACCTGCAACGTCTCTCTGGAGTACGAGAAGACGGAGGTCAACTCTGGGTTCTTCTACAAGAGTGCTGAAGAGAGGGAGAAGCTGGTCGCTGCAGAAAGGAAGTTCATCGAGGAGCGCGTGCAGAAGATCATCGCCCTGAAGAACGCTGTTTGTCCCAACGGGGAGAAGGGATTTGTCGTCATCAATCAGAAGGTAAGGTTGTCAAGTATTTGTACTGTGAGCTCCTCTTTGGCTCTTTTCATTCATTTTATTTACATTATTTGTTTAATTGTTAGATTTAATTTGTAGTTCTTCTCAGCTATAGTGGATTATTCAAGTGAAATAAATACGGCCCTATGCATTCTGTTCCTAGTTCATCATTCATAGTCTTCAAAAGACAGATTAAAGAGGCACATTGGCACAGTGGTAAACACCAATAAACATAGCTGCTGGCTTTGACAGTGTCCTCGGGCAAAAAGAATAAAATAGCAGCACGCTTGTTCAAATTCCATCATAAAACTGACATTTCAACCAAGAGATCTTTTTCAAGATCTCTTGGTTATTATTCTGTTATTTTGCTGAAAGAAGCACATTGCCACATGCTTGGCTTTAGGTTACCGAGTCAATAAAGAGTGCATATTCTAGATAAAGCAAAAACAAGTAAATGAGTTTCTAAGACAGCAAACCACTTTTAAATCAAGTTTCCGCTGCATAGCTTAAAGATTGACATGATTGTAATCTCCCCACAGAGTTCAGTGAGGTCAGATTGTGACTGAGAGACAGTAGCAGGAACAGAGTCATACAGTTCATAATAAACAAACTGAAACACACAGTTTGGGCCTGAACCACTAATAAACAAATAAAAACGAGGCGTATTACCTGTAACACAATAGAAGGAAAACACGACTGTTCATTTTTAGAAATTGGTGTTGTGTGCCCAGAAAACTGAAATCCTGGGAACCCGTGGAAAATGAAAATGCCCAGCTCCATTAAATTTTTATTTCTTTTTTTAATAACCACAGAAGTGATTGGTACCCTTATTACATTCTTTGCTTTAGTTTGCTTTAGACTACTCCTGTAAACTGCTGACTGTCTGATTTTAAGTTATTTTTAAATCACCTTCAGACTGTTGAACATATATTTTATTTTATTTATTTATTTATTTTTTTTTCCAGTAAGGAAACTTGTTTATTGTTACCACAGTATAAATAGTGAAATAAACTCCTTCCACATGCTCTGACGGGTTCAAGCAGACTTGTCCTTTGCACAGAGAACACCCAGGGATGCTAACATGGTTCTCTCTGGTCTTTATATCTGTGCCACAGTAACTCTGGTCTGTACCTCTGCATTAGGAGAGCTGCCTTCTCCCCTACATGTATTCAGCGGATCAGAATAAACTTCCTATTGTTCCTATCTTGTTAATATTCAGATTAAGTCCATGACTTATTTATTGAATGGATGAGAAGACATGGCAGCTGTATCTCAGTTCTCTTTCATTTTAGACATCAATGACCTTTTCTTCTTCTCTTGGTATCTCACAGGGCATTGACCCGTACTCTCTAGATGCCCTTGCCAAAGAGGGGATTGTAGCTCTCCGCAGGGCGAAGAGGAGGAACATGGAGAGGTAAGAGAAGATAATGTTCTATCATATTATATTAGTTGCCCTTGTTTTTAGTGACACTGGGGTTGTATTGGTTGATAGTCTTTTGTGGTGGAACATATCATTTATTTATATACATAAAATATATATATATAAAGGAACATTCTGTTTGCTTAATTGTGCGAGACTGTTTTCTCACAGCCACTTAGGGATTTCTGCATCGATCATACGTCAGAACAGGAAAATAAATTTCACACATGACATCTGGTGTCTGTTTCTCTGCAGGCTCAGCCTCGCTTGTGGTGGCATCGCCATGAACTCAGTTGATGACCTCAATAAGGAGTGTTTGGGACATGCTGGGCTGGTCTATGAACACACACTGGTGAGTGTTTTCTTAGCTTTTGGTTTCTCTGTCTTTGAAGTTTGTGTTAGCCATTGTTACGGGATTAAAGAAAATGTTTGACATTAAAGAAATTGATTTTGTTCGTCTCGAAGTGCATGCAGTCTGAGTCTATGTCCTTGTTTTAGCTAAAGAGTGCTGACGCACAGCTCTTAAGAATTGCCACTAATCCTGTTTACGTTGGCTCTTCACAGGGAGAGGAGAAATACACGTTCATTGAGAAGTGTGGGAACCCTCGCTCCGTGACCCTGCTGGTGAAAGGACCCAACAAGCACACGCTCACACAGATCAAAGATGCTGTCAGGGATGGCCTGCGGGCAGTCAAGAACGCTATTGAAGATGGTAAGACGAGACGATCTCAAGTTGTATGGTGTGTGTGTGTGTTGTCATTTGACCTTCTATCTCCATACAAAGGCAGCAGTGCACTGAAATATTCAGTCCCAGTTTCTGCATTATGTTCCCGTTAAGTGCAACAATATTCAACAATGATTCATTTCATTAGTGCAGTTCAGTGCACCTCCAATTCAACATTTTGTTTGCATTGTTCCTTCTTTGAATATAACTTTGGGTTCCTACTAGCTGTCAAATTACCATCAGACATTTGAATTGTATTTCAGAAAAGAAAATCAGTCATTTAAGTTATGCAATAAGAGAATTGTTTTTCAGTTTGTCACCTCGCAGCAAATTACCAGAATATATTTCAGGTTGTCTCATATCTGAGCTTTTTTTCATGTTAAATGACTACTTCTCTACAACAAAAGCACCAAGGGCCTATTGTTGATTTTCACCTTTTTTCTGAACTGGAAAACAGTACAGCTCAGATTTGAAAAGATTTCATGTCAGTTGTCTTAGATACTCTGTTTTTTCAGTGTTTGACCAGTGCAGGGTGTTTGAATCCACACAGTTTTATTCAAAACTGTAATTTGTGGGTTAAACTTGCACAAACTCCTATATTGTATATGGATTATTGTAGTTTAGTCAGTTGCATTTGCACAGAGAACACCCAAGGATGCTAATGTGGCTCTCCCTGGTCTTTATATCTGTGCTACAGTGACTCTGATCTGTACCTCTGCGTTAGAGGAGCTTTCGTCTCCCCTACATGCATCAGTTGATCAGTACAAAGTCCACCAACCCACCTCATGTTGGTCACATTGAGGTGGCTGTTGCCTTCACTGGGCTGAGGCAGGCAGGATGTTGTGTAAATGTTTCTGACAGTCGCCCCATCTTCATCTCGGTCTCTTCAGGCAGTGTGGTGTCAGGAGCGGGAGCGTTCGAGGTGGCGGTGGCAGACGCTCTGGTCAAACACAAGCCCAAAGTGAAGGGCAGAGCCCAGCTGGGAGTCCAGGCCTTCGCAGACGCACTCCTCATCATCCCCAAGGTGAGGAGGCACACACAAACAGAGCGGCTCACTCACCTCACCTTATTTAATCTAATCAACCTATAATTTCTGTTTTCATTGGGGGAAACTATTAAAAATGTTTTTTTTTTCCTGCGGTCTGTACCAAACAAATGTTTTCTTACATCTAGAGAATAGGATTTGTAGACCAGGGAATCTCTGTAGCAATACTTCATACAATTCATACATTACACAATAATTCATTTACAGTGGTATTTTGTCAAGTATTTTATGTTTATTAAAAAATTACAGCTCTTGAGATCTGAATATTGTGCTTGGCCATACTGTGATTTCAATATTTAGATTATTAATTGTTCAGCCCTACTGTTAACCTCATCTTACCATTCATATGAACCTCTGTTCTGTTGATAACTCAGCGCCCTCGTCCCTTTTCTCACCGCTGTAGGTTTTGGCCCAGAACTCTGGCTACGACCCACAGGAGACCCTGGTGAAGCTTCAAACGGAGTATAAAGAGTCCGGTCAGCTGGTGGGAGTGGACCTCAGCACAGGTCAGACCCTCCGCATAGTGCTCTTACATCATGTTGCATCACAGTTTGTCCGTATTCTGGTTATTCTGGCTGTATTTTTGTTTGAAACTTGTTTAATTGCTTGTATCCCCAGTGTTCAAAGTAAATTTGTTTGGTTAAGCTTCTTAACTTGAATCTTGTTTCTTGTAGGGGAACCAATGGTGGCAGGAGAGGCAGGAGTCTGGGACAACTACAGCGTCAAGAAACAGCTTCTCCACTCATGGTAAGATGGTGCATTTCCAAAGAATAAAGGACCCATTGAAAATCTGAGTTGTGTATGAATGCATTGCTCTAATGTCCTGTCTGTTACCTTACAGCACGGTGATCGCCAGCAACATCTTGCTGGTGGATGAGATCATGCGAGCTGGGATGTCATCTCTCAAAGGCTAACGGCTGACTCTAGAAGCTGCAGCCGTTCTCATACCCACAGGCCTAGTTGTTTACCTGATGGATCAGTCAACGCGCTCCCTGCTCTCGGCACGCTGAAGCACCCCAGTCGGATGGACGGCCCACTGTAAACATGGCGGCATCCATCAGTGTGTGTCAGAAACCATTGTTATGTTAGTCATGGGTTTTTTCATGGATTTGTCAACGCCTCCCTCCAAAATGATTGGTCTATTTATGAGATTTTGTTAAAAGCACTGACCTCTGCCACTCAGTTTTGTTTCTACCCATTAAAAGTTTTCTTGGCTCTTGAAATGACAGATTCTTGTGTCTTTATGTGAAGGGTGAGTCGACAGTATCAAGACATTAGAAAACTTCCCCTGTGGGATTTGCATGTTTTATGATCTTGGACAGAGAAATCTCCCAAAGAAAACAGAATTATAACAGACTGGCTCTGTGGATTATAAGACTTTAACTTTTAAAACAAAATTGGCTTTATTAGAACTAAAAATGTTTTCAGAAAGATATGTGTTCACATTATCAAGAACTGTAACTGAAAATGAAGCTTGAGATGCTTGTGTATTTGAAGCTTTGAGAGGAATTTTATGTAAACAAGCAAAATAATATCCCAAATAATGGATAATGGTTTAAATTTCATACACAAACTCATTAACTGACTGGTCCTACTAAACTACACTGCCTGGTTAAGGATAATGTAATGCTAAAATATTCTAGTGATGTTCCTTGAAATGCAATTGGCTGCACCTGGCAATTTCAAAGTTGCTAATTATTAAAAGGGTTTTAGAACGTCCTCATGTTTTTTACCTGATATTTTTAGATACTTCTATTTTAAAAAATCTGAAGACCAGCTCAAACTAATGCTAGATCACTTGAAAACTAACTAGTTTATTTGAGGCATATTATCAAAACAATAGATAGTTTTGTTCCCTCTGCAGTTTGCTCAATGCTGACCTTAAACCGTAACGTTTGTCAGTTGAACCGGTTTAGAGAGTACACATACCCAACTCTCTGTTCCTAACTACGAAAAGAGACAAGAAGAATGGATGAACAATTTGTTCTCCGCGTTTGAAGCAAGGAGGTTGGCAAAGGTGCCCTCTTTGTTTTCCCTATTGTGATGAGACTTTTTGGAAACTCTCCATCAGGCAGTATCAGAGAGTTGGACTGAGAGCCAGTTTGATTCAAGTCCAGAGACAGGTAGAGGCAGCTGTCTTTCTCGGTCCCTGGCAACATATAATGAATGTCCGCATATTTATAGAGAGCTCTTGTCTTAATGTGTTTACCAGATGTGCCACCTGTTAAATTTAGGCAGTGTGTTATTAGTGTTCATACGTCCAAGACCTATAGAACTATAGTTTATCTCTATACATATAATGCACGTGTGATTCCTTGCAATTGCTCGATGTAACTACTCAGTTTTGCAGACGCATATTTTTGAGACACGAGTTCAGTATCTCGTGCAGGTGGAAGTTTTATTCTCCTGTTTCTCTTTCATTCTCCACGTTCTCTTTATCCCATTTTAGTATTTTAAGATTGATGTCACCCTCTTCTTGTTTTTCCACTCGATACAACAGCAATTTTGCACAACAATAGGATAATAGTCTAATTGATCAATAATCATAATAACAATCCTTGTCACCTGCCTAACAATTTAGAATTTTGGTGATTCGGTAAACACTTAAACCAAGTTATTTTTATTTATTTATTTTACTTAATGAGCACAGTACCACGCCGTATGTAGCGTTTAAACTTGCATTACTTTATTTATGCAGGAGAGACAATAGAAATGACAGGTCTGCGTTTAGAGCGGAACGTTTGTTTACACGGAACCTTTGTCCCTATGGATCCGTTTTCTTAAGGACATCCGTTTTCCTTCAGGAAACGGATCTGACAGATACGCCCACAAACGATCTGATTGGTCAGAAAACCTGCTGTCCTATAGAAGGTAGAAACGTTTAAAAAAGTGTAAACAGAGTTAAAAAGTCTGCTTTAAAAACTCGTTAACTAAGTGTTACATGTGAAATCATATTCATTTTAACCCTCTGTGAAACCATGTGTGTCAAAACTGCTTTGTGGATATCTGCCGTAACTCTAATAGCATTTGCAGGTAAGAAAAATCCCTACAATACGAATCACACAGCTAGACCGGTAATTTCTCAACATGTTTGCTAGCTTAAACATGAGCATGATATAGTAAATGACAGTAGTGTTCAGTGACAGCTACACACCGTTTTCTCGCCCTTCAGCTGCTGATGAGGAAATGGTGAACATACCAGGAGGAAATATGAAAATGGGAACAAATGCAGCTGATGGGAGAGATGGAGAATCCCCGACGAAGCAAGTCAAAGTCGCACCCTTCAGAATAGACAAATACCCGGTCACAAATGCTGATTTCAGGTGAGAGAGCTTTAAATCTGGGGTGAGGAGGTTAATAGGCGATTAAAAATTCAAACCTCGTTGACTGTTATCTATTGGTCCTCAATCCCTGCAGGGATTTTGTGAGAGCACAGAAGTACAAAACGGAAGCAGAGACATTTGGCTGGAGTTTTGTCTTTCAAGATTTTGTGTCAGAAGAGGTGAAGAACAAGGTTACTGAGAGGATAGAGGTAGGTTTGTCTGTTCATTACAGATACACTATTACAACACAATTCTCATTGTTTATATATGGTCACTAATTTCCTCATCTTTCCCAACCAGTCTGCACCTTGGTGGTTGCCTATAGAAAAGGTTTTTTGGAGACAGGTGAGGATGATTTTCCATTGTTTTTCAGAGTGCCTTAGATCTCTATTTCTCCCTCTGTATTTTCTATATATTGTCTACCTTCCCTGGCTTACGTTTCATTCCCTTCTGCCTCTGTTGTTTTCCAGCCTACAGGACCTGATTCAGGCATTGCACAGCGTCTGCACTTCCCAGTGGTTCAAGTGAGCTGGAATGATGCCCAGGCTTTTTGCCGCTGGAAGGGGAAGAGATTGCCTACCGAGGAGGAGTGGGAGTGCGCAGCACGCGGGGGGCTGCAAGGTACCGTTTATACACTGAAAATATAGAATATATTTACCGTTCTAATCTAGGCTATACCATTTGAACGTGCATGCTATCTGATTTGAGGCTTAATTCTTCAACCTATCTTCCTTCATGTACATCTCCCTTTTGTGCCTGAAGTTCATAAAAGAGGATAAGCCATTGATTCTACTTTGCTGCATTGGTTCAGTATACAGCTCATCCTCATTTTGTGTCATTTGTCCTGAAAAATATATAATGTCGTTTCTGCTTCATGTGGGACATCAAAAAGCAAAGTGTGGAAACTTCTGTTTACTGGCATCATGCTTGCTAATAGACATGCAGTAGAGTCAGGGAGGGATAAGTAATTTCTTTATTTTCTCTCCTCCCATTCTTTTCTTGTTTCTTGTATTTCAGGTAAGACGTATCCTTGGGGAAACAAGTTCGAGGCTAATAGAACAAACCTGTGGCAGGTAAGTAAACTAAAATAATGTATATTAGAGCAGCCTTAGCAGCATATGTTGTTCGCATGTTTTGATATAAACAATGTAGTAAAATGTAATAATTCAAATACTTATGTATTTTTATGTTTTAGGGCTCATTTCCAGATGGAGACACTGCAGAAGACGGTTTCCATGGCCCCTCCCCTGTCACAGCCTTTCCTCCTCAGAACAGTTATGGTAACTGTCACATATACACCACACATGCCACGCATGGACAAACAAACAAAATATTTGAATACATCTTACTTAGTCAAAACAGACAAATCAAAAAAATTAAAAGCTTTTAATTCACATTGTCAATTTGAAAAGTTGAAACTGACATATGTGTTTTAGCTTGATTGAGCCTCGGCTAGGCCTACTGTTCACATAAAAATGACGATTGCCTCATTTAAAGACCTATGAAATAGCACTCTTATGTCTTTGATTTTTGCAATGTGGGTGCTCTGCGTGCTTGTTTATGTGTTTTTGTGTTTTTGTGTGTTGTCTGTACAAGCCTATAAATGCTGTAAGAGGTGCACATTGTACGGCCGTAACACATTTTTTGCACATTATGGTGGTTTCCCTCCCTATCATTTTTAGAGTCTGTTTTTTGCCCTTTTGAGGACCCTGTTTTACCACTTTTTGTGTGCTGCCTTCATCCAGTATGCAATTCCTGTTGAAACAGGATGTTGGGCTGGGACACAATGCAGGGAGGGATCATTCACAAGTGTAAACCAATGGGATATCAGTTAGAGAGAGAACACAGTGTTATCTAAAGGGATCGATGGAGAAACCAGATTGTTCAAAAAGTTGTTAAGGTTTTATTGGTTGATACATAATTATGCCCACTAGTGCAGAATGAGGTCACCATTAAAGATATTCTGTTGTACAGGAAGTAGAAGTCATGTGACTTCTACTTGTAAGTAGAACACTGCAAGTAAATACCATCCACTTTTTGGTCAAACTGGTTGCAAGTTGTGTTGCTTCAGCTTGGGCTGGAATTAGAAAATAAAAATAGAACCTATCTAGGTGTCTGTTATCCTCTGGTTTCAGAGAGGCTCATATACAGTATTTGAAATCTAGTTTTACTTTCACAAAGTATATAGTTTTAAAAGACAGTGGAAAAAAGGCTTCTTTTTGCTTGTGGAAATGAAGCTACATTCACAAAGAAGTCATGAAAAGTGTATGAACCTGTTTATCATGAGAGTAATGTTTATTCTTTGAACAGGACTGTATGACATGATGGGAAACGCGTGGGAATGGACAGACACACGCTTTCCTGGAGCGCAAACAATGTATGTGCTGCGCGGCGCCTCCTGGATCGACACTGTGGACGGATCAGCCAATCACAAAGCACGAATCACTACCAGGTGAATTATTAGATGCACTGTGTGTTTTCACAGAATGATCATACAATATTTCTGACTGCTGACTGATGTTTGTGTTTCTGTGTTCTGTAGGATGGGAAACACTCCTGACTCAGCCTCTGATAACCTGGGATTCAGATGTGCTGCAAGCGATGGACTGGAACAATGGGAGAAAAAAGAATTGTAGCAAGTAAACAAAAAAAGAACGAAGATTATGCTCATTTGAAGTGATGGAAGATTCAGATAATATGAATGGATCTGAGGACTTTTACGTAGGAGGAAGACTGGAGAAAAAAAGAGGAGGGACCAACTGAAAAATAATGACATGAATATTAATGGTGACATGAATGTGTGAGCGCAGAGAAATGCTTTAATTCTCCTGTGGAGAGCTCATGGAAACCTTTTTATTTCTTATACATTTGCTAAAGAATAAAAATTGTAACATATTTAACCAGTAAAGAGTGTGTGTAACTTTCAGAAAATGATCATTTTTAATTATCATTTTATCACTGGTGATATTCTGTACGGGGTTTTTGATTTCACTCAGCAGCAGCAGCACACATGAGAGCCGTAGACTAATTTCACTTAAGTGTATTAATAAGAAAATCTGACATATTGCATCTTTAACCTTAAATTGAGAAATGAAATCTTTTCAGCATATGCACAGCCATACCAAATGTAATAAACAGGCAGTTGCTGATTGTCATTAGTAGTCCACATTCCACACACCGGGATCTGTCTTATGTTTATATGTGACCAGAAAGCAAACTGGACCTTCCTATAAATAGAAATGGGGCACTCATGGGCTTAGTCATGGCCTCTAATGCTGCCTTTGTCCTTTGTTTGCTTTCTCATGAGTGGCTGGCGATTCAGTGATAGTTTGGATTTACTGATATAAAGTGGGACTCAAAAGAGGGGAATGGCTGTGTCAAACAACACAGATAAGCAGTTATTTTCAGGTCTCCCATTTTTAGGTCATAGTTTCAGGTAATGGATAAGCCTGCCTTTGTCCTGTTCCCAAGAAGGCAGCAAATAATTTTTATCTCATCATACAATCAGCGGCTTAGATGTTGTTCTACTGGAGTGAAAATTTCTGACAGTGACATAGACACATTTTTTTATTCCATGAAGCAACATAAAAGCTGGTGACTTCCTTGTTCTAAAAGTATCAAATGTGGTCTGTCTTGCAATTTTCTTAGAGGCATAGCAGGAAACTTAAATGAAAATTAAATGTCTGAGCCTTCAACAACCTTGGGCTCTAGATGCGAAACTAAGCCCCACCTGCAGCCTCTTGCATTTTAGCTGCATACAGCATAAATCTGCTGTATAATGTATTAACACTGTGTGGTATATAATGTCCCTTCAAATGGAGCATAACCACCTGGCAAACACAAACCTTTGCTTCACGAGTTTCACACCCAAAAGTAGTACAATAGCACAAGTTCTGTACAGAATTAAGGTACAGATGCAGGATTTTTTTCAAACATCCAGAACAAAAATATAGATGCAACACTCAACTATTCCAAGTGAATGGTATGATAATGGGGCTCAGGATCTCATGCAGATGACCTCCCTGTCATACCTGTTACACCTCACCTTAACTGAACTCTTGGTACTGATTCTCTTCATATTATTGTTTTTATTTTGCACTTATTGCTTTATTTGTACTTTTTTCTATACATCATGTGAGGTTGACATAATTGCAATTAAGTTGTGCTTGAAACTTGAAACTGACTGTTTGTGCTGAAATTCTTTGATTGTGCAAACCAGCTGTTTCATCAGCCGTCTGTGTGGCCGCTCTCAGAGGATCCTGCAGGTCAAGTAGCCTGACATGGCGGTCCTGTGTTAGCGTGGTAGGATGTGGTCTGCGATTGTGAGGTCAGTTGGACGTATTGCCAAAAGTTGTGAAATGGTATCGGAGGTGATTTAGGGTAGAGAAATGGATATTCTCGACTCTGGCAGCAGCCTCAGTGGACATCCCTGCTGTGAGCAGGCCGTGGCAGGCTCCTGCAAAACCGGAGGCTTCTGGGACATTCTGTTGGAATAAGGAATAAGGAACACCTGTGTAGTGATCATGCTGTGTTGATGTGCTACACCTGTTGATCTGCTAATCCTGTGCACAACCCAGCCATGTTGATATGCTACACCTGTGCAGTAGGTGGATTATCAAATAACAAAATTTAAGAAAACTAATTTCACTTTTTTAATTTTGTAAAAGTTGAAAGACATGCTCTTTGTGTGCCTAGATTTTTTTTAAAATCAAAGTGCAGCAAAATGGCAGCAAAATCAAAAGTGTTACATGAATGAATTGGTGGGGGTGAAAAAGGGGGCCATGTTATCACAGACAATTTAGATTGTGAAAGATGTTAAAATCGCTGCGCTTAAAAAAAAAAAATTCAGCGATGCATACAAATTAGATTAAAGACAATAAAAACAGCAGGTACACGTGATCGGTGGGGGTGCTGCCTAAAATCAGGTGTCAGCTGCTCACTGCCACATGTGACAGACACAAACACACAGATTGAGAATGTGCAAAACGTGCAGCGGAGAAATTTTGGCACAAGGGCACAGGTGACAAAAGAGAAACACCTAAACCACAAACTCAGAGATAAACCAACCACTCCCTACTGAGCCCTTCTGCAGCAGAGAAAAACTAGTAACCTGGCTAATCCTACCAAAACCTGGCTGGTTTGGTGGGATTACATAACCATAAATAAACAGCTAGGTGGAAATTAGATACCATGATGATGATACCATTAGAAAAAATAGAACCTAAAAAACACAAAACAGCAATTAGCATTCTATAAAAGAAAGAATAAGAAAAGTCTAATTGACAAAACACTTCCATAGTTTTAGTAACATTATCTCAAAAGGCAGTAAGTTACCAAAACAAGGCTGATACTTTATTATCATTATTATTATTATTAGTAGTAGTAGTAGTAATAATAATAATTATTATTATTATTATTATTGTTAGTAGTAGTAGTAGTAGTAGTAGTAGTACTGGATGTAATGGTAGTAGAAGCAGTAGTAGTAGTTTTCTCTGTACTCTCAAATCAGCATCACTTGCTGTAATGATTATTTTCATTGTCAATATGGAATATTTTATCAATTAATCATTTTGTCTGTCAAATGTCAAATTTAAAGAGAAAAGCCCATTACAAGTTTCTAGAGCCCAAATAAGCCCAGGATGACAGGAAACACAGAGAAGCAAGCAAACCTTAACTTTTCTGAAGCTGTAACCAGAAAATGTCTAGTATTGTTATTCAATGACTAAAACTGTTACTGGAATATCAAAATGATGAAACAGTAATTTTCTGTTGATCGACTAACCAACTAATTGCTTCAGCACTGTTGCTTCTCTACCTGACCTGTAATGGAGTTTCATGATACCAGTATAAAAACAGGCACCATGTGTCAGGCCGGAGTAATTTATCAGAGATTGCGTGAAAGGATCAAAGGACCTCCTCCTCCCTCTGTTACCGTCCAGCTCTGGTATGTTTGCACATTGTGCCCAGACTACACTGTTGTTCTAGCGATTAAAAAGGAGGAAGAAAAGAGGCTGAATGAAGGTACAGCCTCCAGTGACATCACATCATGATCCTGCAAAGACGCACAGAGTTCAGGAAAAACAAGTTGGGAGACATTCTGCTTGTCACTCATCCCTCCTTCCCCTTTTTCTGTCTTCCTCTTTGTCACTCTTGCTCATCCACATATCCTGTCTGACAGGAGATGTTTGAGATTTAGTCTACTTCTGCCTGTGTCTTCACCTGCTGCCTTGTTGTTTCGAGGCAATCATGGAATACTCCGTGCCTTTCTCGGTCCTGAACGAGAGGCTCAGACCTCGGGTCAGTGCTATGCAGCAGCTCTGCTCGTCTTTTGAAACACTGGAGGAAAGACAACAAGACTCACTGAGGAGCAGGTCTTCAGCCATCCGGCCCACAGTCCTGCCTGCAGAGCCAGAACCAGAGGATCCTGTGAACCTCACAGAGCCACAAGAACCAGAAGACGACGCAGATCAGGAGGATCTAGAAGAGAGCGGGTCAGAAGAGGGAAGCATCGCCAACTCCTTGGTCATTATCAACGGGTGCCTCATCCCAGTTAAAATAGAAGATGTGGGCCGGGAGGAACTGGCTGACAAGAACAACAGCCCCTCTGGGACCGAGGAGAACGACAGTCCAAGTGAACTGACCTCAGCCGGGACCGGAGAACGTTCAGGGCCTGGAGCCTTGGCCGGTGTGGATGGGAGTCCGTCCCGCAGGAGCTACATGGACGGGACGTTACCGGACCTGATCAGGAGTGGCAGACCGCTCAGCAGACGCAGAACCCTCGGACCTGTCTCAGATACAGTATGATAAGAGTCTTTAAGTGTGTGTGTTTGTTTATGAAGGGAATGAGTGTTATGCACTGGTGTTGTGGTGTCCTGGTAAGTCTCTGAAAAATCTACTTTTCAGGAAATGAGGCAAAAGGGTCGGCCCATGTTGATGCTTATATTTGATGCTTATAAAAAATCACACTTTGAATGGGTTCTACTGTTAACAAGTAATGAAACCTGTTAATCATGGGGACAATTTCAGCCACATTCAACAAGGAAGTAAAGAATTTTTTTTTCCCTCAGGGTGCTCAAAGTTTCCTAAAAAACAAACATGCCTCAGTGTTAGGAAATATGATCAAAATCAGTTTGATGCCATGATGTCAGAGATGTCACAGCCCACCTCACTCTGCACCGTACCAGAGTGTGAGATTCAACACAGGGACACGTTATCACCAGATTGTGACACGGCTTGATTTGTGGTTATGAGCACTAGCTTGGAAAGATGTGTGGGAAGAACGTGGTGTCTTATATGTTCATACACTTTATTAGTCAGTTGTCTTGATGTGTGTGTTTGTTTCTGGGAATCCATTCACTTGTGATGCTTGGAGTACAATCTCAGCTGGTAAGTCTCGACTTGTCATCTACAGTTTCACCCTGGAATCTAGGCTTGCAGGGTTTCTGTTTACACTGAGTTAAATTGTCATGATGCAGTATTTTCCATGTGCGGGTGGGCGTGTTTACAAAGGTTTATGTAGCTAAATCATTTAAAATGACTCATTAATATGTCATGATATAAAATTTACTGTGCATGTGGACATGTATTTCCTGCGTCATTGGAACATTTTTTTGTGTTGTGGGGACCAGCCTGCGTAATGAGGACAAAATCCTGGTCCCCATATCAAATCTAGGTTTTGGGTTATAGGTGTCGAGAATGAATGTAAATCAATACAATGTCTTCATAGTGAACTAATACAAATGTGTGTGTATGTGTGCAGCTAAAGGAGGTGCGTAGAGAAGTGGAGCTGTCTCGGAGGCGCAGTCTCAAGCTGAAGGCCCAAGTGGACAAACTGCAGGAGAGCAGAAACGGACCGGGATGGAGCCAGTACAGAGAGAGGGTAAAACACACACACACACACACACAGAGAGAGAGAGAGAGAGAGAGAGAGAGAGAGAGAGAGAGAGAGCGCAAACATAAGAGATTTTAATGAAAACATTTACTTCAATTCATCCACTTGTCCCACTCCAGGTCACGGAGGAGGTTCTGTCGGTTCTGAGGTTGCTGCATCCTCTGACACAACCAGAGTCCGGTCTGGTCGAACCGCCAGCTGATGAAAACCGTCTGGACACCGTGCTGAGCCAGCTGCAGATTGTAGCTCGCAAACTGGCCATCAGCCACACCAAACAGGTCAGCACAAAGCAGAGTTCCTTACCCTCTGCATGTTGCTCCAGTATTAGTCCTCATTAATCTTAGTGGGGAAGTTATTCCGAGGCGTGCTTGTTTTTCCACACACAAGTGCAAATAAAGTGCAAGAGAGGATGGAGATAAATGTGCCTATTTGCATTTGTTTGCTTTTTTTTTTGAGTGTGATGCAAAATCACAGCGAACAAATTGAACACAGCTTTTGATTAATTATGGCAGGCTTAATAATTGACTTTTCCATGCTACATACAAAGGCTTTTTATTGCGACATTGCACAGACTTTACAGCCTTTAAAATTAAAAAAGAAAGAACTTGAAGTCTGAGTCAGTTTTTTCAAGACAAACCGTGATACAAACCAAATCGTGGCCCAAAAGGCGAAACCCCACTGTGAAATTATACCAATTATACTGCAATAATCTTCAATTAACACGTCAATTAATGTATTGAGCATTGAAATCTTGCTCTTAAAAATGTCTAAAATCAAATGAAATCTGCTGTATTTCAAGATTTTGTTACTTGAAACTATGTCAACCCTTGTCAGATTTTTCACTTGTTTTAGGAAACTTGTTTTAGGGAAGATCACTCCTACAGCTCATTTACTAATAGCTCAAGTGACTCATTAATGGGTATTTTTGGTATTTGTGGTACTTGTGGTGCAGTGAGGTACATTCCATATCTGAAACCACTGCTTCCCCGAGGCTGGTACGTAGGCTCTGAGGTTGATGACGCGAAAATCACCTGATAAAGGAGCTTGCAGCTGAGCTCTCATTCTGTCCCTCAGGTGAACTGTAGCTCCACCTCACAGGTATTTATGCCCAGACACAGCTCAGCTATGTGGCCTGACAGGTTTCGGGGTGACAACAGACGTGAGCTGAGCTGTTGTCGAAGTCATGCTGGCTGACAGTATAGAGAAAGCACATGATTGATTCCGATACGGGATATCATTCCACTGGAAGAGGTCTACTCTTTTTAGACAGATAGACACGCAGAGTGAACCTTGTGAGGTGAAAGGTGGAGAACTGTGCACGGAGTGTTTGTGTACTTTACTGTCTTCCAACATGGCTGCTTGTAACATGGCAACCATTGTTTTCAGAATCAGAATGCCTGAGGGAAAACTGAGAATTGTATGTGACAGTGGAAGAGACACCGGTTGCTATGTGTTGATATATGAACAATATATCAACAATAGCATAATAATTTGTTGTCTTGTTTCTGGATCTTGCAAACAAGGCACAGTAGAACAGTAATATCATGTTTTTCCACTGCACAAAAATTAGGTATTTTCTTTTGAAAGTGGTTACCAATAGTTACAGGCAGCCATACTGGAAGAAAGAGAACTACACAAATATTCTGTGCAAAGCCTCTATATCAAGAGTGCTGTCAAAACTTTATTTGATTGCCCTTCAAGCTTCACTTTGCTTCATTGTTCACCCAGGAGTTCAAATCTGGAGGGGGAAATCGAAATGGAGAAGAGGACAGCGCTATTCTCCAGCAGGCGCTACGGGACAGAGATGAAGCCTTGGAGAAGTGAGCACACACACATAATACACAGTCAGGCTCACACGCACACACTCACCTCCTCTAAATAGTAAATGAATCAAGATAAAAGGAAGTAGGGAAGCTCCCTTGCGAAAGAGATTGAGCTATTTTGAGGAATGCGTCATCTTTGATGTCATGCTGTACAGGAAGAAGGCGATGGAGGCCGAACTCCTGCGTAGCAAGACGGACATGATGTCACTGAACAATCAGCTGCTGGAGGCCGTCCAGAAACGTCTGGAGCTCTCGCTGGAGGTGGAGAACTGGAAGGTAAAGCTGGAAGTGATGAAGCAGAGATGAGGCAATGGCTAACATGCTAATTAGCAGCCTAATGGTTGTGGAGATATCTACTGATGCTTTCCTAAGGTGTTTGCACACATGAGATTTTTGATAAACAATCATTAATCATGTGCATATGATGACCAAGTAGGTAGAACAACTACTACAATCTAATAAGTTCAGGAAATGTCATTCTTTTAGTGTAATGCAACCTTTAAAACCAGGAAAAGAAAACACTCAAACCATATCACCAATTATGATATCCCAAATTTCAGACAATATCTATTCTCATATCACAGCATCTATATAGTATCAATACAGTATATTGCCCAGCCCTACTTGGTACAGAGAAAGAGTGAATGAACAATAAGGGAAAGGGTGTACATACTAAACAAAAAAAGTACTTGGAAAATATGCTGGAATATTTAAAGATAGCCTTGAAAAATAGAAAACAGGGAACAGAAGGCAAAGCAGGAATGTTCTAACATATGGGACTCAGCCAGAGAGGGCGTTAATCTGGAAAAGTAGTTCTTACTAAT
>OMLF01057380.1:0-15245 GCA_900302615.1 Holocentrus rufus | reverse complement strand
TTAAAAGATAATTAATGCGATATTATAATGATTCTGATAACGATACGATATTGGCCGATATCACAAAGTCTGCCACAATACAAATTCGATTCTATTAAATTCAGGGCTAGTGATTGATATGATACAATTTGCCGATTTATTCCCAAGAGGGGAGCAAATATCCTCAGTCTTTTTCTTGACCACTTGCTATTATCTGCCTGGCGCTCAGAGCCCGTCCTGACCTCCCTAGGGCCCTAAGAGTAATTCTGCTAAGGGGCCCTTCTACCTGACCTGTGAGCCATGTAAACCATTTGCCATTGCCAGTGCTTCCACTATTCCATCTGTCGGTCTAACACAATAGAATGAGGTATAAACAAACTATTTATTGAGTAGAATGTTTTCTATAGAATCTACTTGAACGTAAATAAGAAATTGTGGAAACATACAAAATGTAGAAAATAAAATATAACACTGAGCTTTGGTTCTGCTGCCTGATAATTAGTCCAGTCCTCACAGTATCATACAATTAGCTTTGGCTGTACAATATAAACATAAGCCTATTGGCTATGTTCAACTGCTTTTGACTGAATATCTTACATTCGTCCAGAGTTGTAAGGAAGCCTTGAATGAGAGAGTAGATAATGGTGTTGTTTTAAAATTAAATTCTGTGCGCTTATGAGGAGTGCCATCACGCCTATATATTGTCTGTACTGTGCGAGTTTGGGCTGAATCTGTTTGGAAAAAATCTGATTTGGGCCAGATTTAAGCGTTCACACTTCTTAGAAAGAATCTGACCTGTGCCACTTGACCCCAGAAAAATCAGATTTGGGCCACTTTTGACTGCAGTCTGAATGTAGCCATAATTCTCAACCTGAGCCTGAATTGAGCCCTTTTTTTTCCTTTTTTTCCCATGACATAGCCTAGTGTATAGGGATGTTGAATTGTAAGAAGTGCTTAATTTAGCTTTTTTCTCCGATATATTAAGTTAAGAACATATATTTTGATAGGCCTATTCAAATTAAGTTTGATAGCGGCTAGCCTATGAATCTGTTCAAGCTTTTAATATAACTTTGGATTGTAGCCTATTAATTTCCTATTCTGGAGACGGTTGAAAAAGCCTTTCAACCTTATTTTAGTACTTTAATGGCATGAGTGTTTATTTTTTTGTTGTTGTTTTGTAAATTTATTAAGTTAATTTAGGATGATGTCTGGAGCATTTTCGAGTTAAATTAAATTAAATTTAAAAAAAAATTAAACTAATGCTTTTATTTTTTGAAGTGGCCGCGGCTTTTCATGCTAAGTTACTTCACATGACATGATTGCGTGTGCGCGAGAAAGGCAGACAGTGTGTGATGAGTGTGAAGCTGGCTGGTATACATCTTAATTGATATTTGATATTCACCTACTGTTAGCTGTATAACCTATTTGTCCACCCACAGTATATAGTATTTACTATAATATAGTACAATGTGTGCACTATCCACGTATCGGTATTATGCACAGCCTTTATTGCTCTTCAGCACTAGCCCCTTATCAACAACCTTTACACTTCTCCTAGGCCTTTAGTTTGCCTAAGAATGGGAAATGATTACACACACACACCAATGTCACTGGCACATTTAACATCTTTGATCTGCCAAGAAGTAAATTATGACTACTAATAGGTATACCGATTCTGGTGTGTACTGGATAAAAATGAAATTTTCAAATTCTGTCAAAGGAGTCTCTGCTACAAATGGTCTGCTCATCATTTGACAGGTCTGGTAGAAGTATGGATGAGTAATAGACGTTCACTCATGCCTCATTTCAAAGGTCTAATTACATCGTATTCAATGGAACACAGAAACTTTTCCAATAGAGCCCTGCAGAATTCTGGCTTCAGGGTAATGTCCTAGATAATACGATCAAATTAATACTAGTCAGCCGTTCTGAAGTGCAGCAAATGTAAATGTAAGCTGCAGTTTAGTTTATCACTGGCTAAAACTGTGACTTGTACAATGAACACCCACTATGCAAACACTGTAAAAGTTTTAGCTGCTGTGGATGTCTAGTACATTTTGAGCCAGAAAGACACACTGGCATTCTTGTTGCCTTAGATCTACAGTATATGGCAAAAATGATGTTCTTCTTTTGAACAGATACTCTAGTTGTGGCTGTACATATAGATTTCGTGAATATGCCGTTATTTTTTTCCCCCTGTATATAGATTATTTTATCATTATTTTATCATTATATTTTAGAGGTCGGCCCCTGAATCCCACCACAGGGTTTCAGGGGCTGCCACGTTTATCTAATTTTATCGAATTTTCTAGCTTATGTTTGCTACTTGCACAGTTGCTGGAGTTGTTGCAATCTTATTTCACTGCTGTTGTACATGTACATGTCTCTTGAATCTTGAAACCGCCATCACACTGTTTTTGTATTTCAGATGTTTTTTACAAGGGAAAAGGCAGAATTCAGACCCCATAAAGTCAAAGCAAAGGGTAGACACGTTCCAACATATTGAGGACCAAATATATCACCATGCACTGCACAGTTAGCATTCAACAAACATCCAGTGCTGCAGCATGACATGTTACATAAGCACTAAATCACTACTATGCAGGTTTACAGATAACTTTGTTATCTAAACTATCACATACTCATGTGCACACACAAATACTAACAGATCAGGGACAGATGTTAGTGCCTGAAGTGATATTCTAAACATTACTCTTTTTTTAAACTCATAAATTTCTTTAATTTATACCTTCTATTCCTTTCTCCTGCAGTGTAGCAGGAGCTCATTCCTCTTTTTTGTTTGCTGCCATCTATAAGGTCACATCACTCACATCTTTCTGTCACACCATTCAGTCATTTATGCCATCTGTCTGGGTGCTGGTCATACCTTCTTATTAAAATCCCTTCATTAGCTCTCTGTCTCCTGTCAGCATGGTGGTCCTCTGCCTTGGTCTCTCGGGGAATCCAAACTTCATTATTACCTCCTGACTTGTCAATTAGCAGGGAACAAATCCGTAAAGTCAACCCTTTCATCACCACCCCCACCCACTTTAGTATTTATCTTGCTTCTATCAGTTTAAATTTTTCCCTTTTCTCTCCTATTGCCGCTGATATTTTTGCCTATATGTGCAATGAGCTTTGGTTTTTCCTCTCCCAGAGGGGGTGTGTAAAAAAAAAAAAACATCTCCTGGAGATAAGGTTTTGAAGAACATTATGGCATTAAACTCCCATTCATTTGCCTGGATAACCCATTTAACTCATTAAAATACTGTGGCTAGGCTTTTTGACTAATGTCAAGCTTACCTGATGAAACATATCCACTGTATTTCTAGGCAAGAGATGGAATTAAGGATTTAGCATGTTCAAGATGGCATTCATAAGATGTTTTGAAGGCACTTCAGTTTTTAAACTGTTTATTCTAACTCCATTTACTGGCTTGCAAGCTCTAACTCTCTAGGAAAATGTCAAGGGATGCTGAATGCTCCTATTTTGGAAAAAAAAAAGATATATATACATATGTCTGGCTTATCTGGCAGAGCTGGAATCAGCACTGTTAAAATCACTATTACAGCACAATGCTTGTTGCTCGGTGAAGCCTGGGATGTGTATGCCATGCATACACACAATCTTTTGAAGCTGCCACAGAAAATTTATGATTTATATATTGAATAACGCCTTTAATTTAGTGTTACGATTTCCCTTCTCATGTTTATTCATGAGTGTTATGATTGTTTGGACATGGGCCAGGCAGCATACTGATGAGTCTGACAACTGTCTTGAGTAAATGAGCAAATAACCAGACAACTACAGTGGTATTCAGGCAGCAATGATGGAACAAACAGTGCAGACAGGCAGACAAGCCATAATACAATAACAGCTGCATTCAGAGATACTCACCAGTTATGTGATAACTGACTTGTCGATTGACAGCAGAGCTGTCATCATCTCTGGTGTTCAGTACAGCCACCACCTCCCCTGGTGGGTCACTCTCCTGAACCAAACCATGGTAACGCTCCTCCAGGAACTTGGGTGGGTGGTCATTGATGTCCAACACCACCACTGTCACTGTGGTGGTACTGGAATGAGCTAAGGTCTCCCCCAGGTCAAAAGCCACCACTGTGAATGTGTAGGATGGATTTGTCTCATGATCCAGGTCCTTGAGCGTGGAGATCCAGCCTGTGTTGCTGTCAATACTAAAGGTACTAACCAATACGTCTAATTCTCCCTCTAGCTGTGTTGAAACCCCAAGACTGTATGTCACCTGACCATTAGCCCCTGAGTCTTGGTCCAGTGCTTGGACTTGGATGATCCTGGTTCCAATGGGCATGCCCTCCATGACTGCAGCCTCATAAGAGTTGGACTCAAAGGCTGGTTTGTTGTCGTTCAGGTCTAATACTTTCAATTCAACGTCAACAGTGGTCACAGAATCCAACTTGGCCTGTTGAGCAGTAGCAGTAACTTTGAAATGGTAAGCTTTGATGATCTCATGGTCTAAGGGCTTTTCAAGCTTGATGACACCTGTATCCTTTTCCACTACCAATACTCCATCTTGGTTGTTTTCTCCAGTCTCACCATTAACAAGGGCAAATGTAACTGAAAGCGAGGTGTGTCCAGGAGGAGTGTTGAGTCGCACTGTCCCAATGGCTGCACCAATGGGGATGTCCTCCGGCACACTGAAGGAGTACTGAGGTTGGCTGAAGGAAGGGATAAAGGCATCTGGAGCCAGAACATGAATGTAGACAGAAACCAGAGAGTGCCTGACTGGAAGTCCACCATCCACAGCCTTAACAAAAAAAGATAATACAGAGTTCCTCAAGTGGCTGAAGCTGCCTTTAGTCACCATCCAGCCATTGTCAGGGTCTATCTCCAAAATGTCAAACACTGGAACATGTGCCTCACTGTAAAGGGAGTATGTCACTTTGGCATTGACGCCATCATCAGGATCATAAGCCTGGATCTGGGTCACTAAAAAACCTTTGCCGACATCAGATTTGACAGAGGCTCTGTATTCTGTAGCATGGAAGCGAGGTACATTATCATTGTCATCCAACAGAGTAATGTGTACTGCACAGTAAGACATACGTCCACCTGAGTCTTGAGCTGCTACTGTCAGAACTATGTCCATATTGGCTGGGTCCTCTCGATCAAGCTTTTCTATGGTAGTGATTTGACCATTTCCATCAATGCTAAACTGGTCCTTGCCCATGTCATTAACTAAGGAATAAGCGATCTGGCCAAAAACTCCTGGATCTGCATCAGTTGCCGTCACCTGGAAATAATAGATAAAAATTGCCTTAAACAAATGTAGCATAAAAAAACAGAAAATAACACTGTACAATCATTATAGCTATTGCTGATGTTTTTTATTGCATCTCTGTTTATAGAATATTTTGCAAGGAAAATTAAATCCAGTGGTCCTTACCTGTACAACTTTAGTGCCCACAGCAGCATTCTCCCTTAACTCTGCCTCATATGCATTCAGTCCAAACACTGGACTATAAAGGTTGGCTCCCAGCACCTTAATATGAACCTGTGCTGTACTGGTGAAGACTCCATCAGACACTGAAACATTCAGACTGTAGACAGGCTCCATCCTTTGCTTACGGTGACTGGACAGAGTTATTATTCCTGTGTTTGTATCAATCATAAAGTTCATCCTCTCATTCCCTGACAAAATGCTGTACTCCAACTTAAAAAAATCTGAGCTGTCAGCATCTGAAGCCTGGACACATGTTACAAAATGACCCCTAGGTGATAACTCACTCACATATGCCTCATAGAGCAGTTGATTGAAGATTGGAGGATTGTCGTTCATGTCATTCACCACAACTGTAACTGATACTTCACTACTCAAGGGTGGAAAGCCATTATCAGTAGCCCTGATGATGAAGTTATAGCTCTGAACTAGTTCGTGATCTAGCATGCGTGCAGTCAGTATTAATCCACTGCTACTATCAATGTGGAAGTAGTCTGTGCTGTTGTGCACATCTGAGAAAATCTGGTAACGGACAATGTTGTTCCTTTCTGAATCTTTGTCAGTGGCACTTACTTGAAGTGCTGGAGTTCCAATCATGGCTGTTTCAGACAAAACTGCCCTGTAAGACATCTTCTCAAACATGGGACGATTGTCATTTACATCCTGAACAATCACATCTACATCCACCTCAGCACGGGCGCCAGTCAGACAGTCTGTAGCTCTGATAGTCAGGCGGTAAGATAATGCTACTTCATAGTCCAAAGAGTGGATGACACTTATGACTCCAGTATCAAAGCCAATGTCAAACTGAAGAAATGGATCTCCATCAACAATGGTGTAGATGATGCTTTGGCCTTCAGGACTAGTGGCATTTATACCAAGGATAGGTGTGTGCACTGCCACATCCTCGTTCACAGAAACAGAATAGAATGATTTGTCAAAGACAGGCATGGCTTTGTTAACTACAGTGATGGGGAACTCAACGGTAGAAGAAAGAGATGGGTAGCCACCATCTCTGGCATATATCACTATTTGATACTCCATACTGGATAAGTCAGACTCGAAGGCCCTCTTGAGGCTGAGACTGCCTGTCTGCCTATCAATTTTAAAATGACCATGGTCATCCATGAGGTAATAAGATACCTCTCCATTAATCCCTTTATCACGGTCTACTGCCATGACTCTGAAAATAGGTGATCCTGGCTCAGCTTCTACTTGAACAGCTGCATAATAAGGAAGTCCAACAAACATGGGGGTATTGTCATTGATGTCCTCCACTTGGACTCTCACCATAACTCTGGCCACGCGCAGGCGGTCATGTTCCCGTCCTGCCTCAACCACCAGTTCATAGAACTCTTGTTCTTCACGGTCGAAGGGAATTCCTGTGGTTTGAATTACACCAGAAGTTGGCCGGATTCTAAAGCGCGTGCCAGCATTTAACAAGGTGTACTTCAATGGTTCATTGAGACGATTTCCCACAGCACTAACCACAGTCACTTTGGTGATATTTGTGACATTCTCCTGAACGGATGAAGAGTAGAGGTTGTGGGCAAAACTCAGACCAGAGTCCAAAGCTTCTCGGACAATAACAGTGATCAGAGCTGTGCTGGAGAACTTTCCATCTGAGACTTTCACACTGAAGCGAAAACGCTCTTTGGAGAAGTTGTTGTTTTTGACTGTGATGATCCCACTGGAAGATTCGATGGCAAAATGCTCCAGGATTCCATCTGTCAGAGAGTAGGTAAGTTCTGTAGGGACATTTCTGTCGGGGTCTGTAGCTGAAACTTGCAGAGCCTCTACTCCTACATACGTGGGAAGTAGCAGGATTGTCTCATAGGCATCTTGGGTAAAGTGAGGTGGTGAATCGTTGGTGTCAATCACTTGTATTGTGACCTCTGTTGGACTTTCTGCTGTCAACTGTGGCCTACCATTGTCCCTCACATGAACATGGAAGCGAAAACTAGCAAATATCTCATGGTCTAGATTAGCAATGGTTCTGATAGAGCCAGTACCAGAGTCAACTGTAAAGAACATTTTTGCAGTGTCTTCAACAATCTGGTAGACCAAAAGAGCATTTTGGTTGCGATCAGCATCAGTGGCCTTGATTACTAATGGTGACTCATCCATGTTGAGGACCACACTGTTGACCGGTGCAGCCTCACTGATGCTGCCACAGTAGTGAAGCTGCTGGAACACTGGTGGATTATCATTCTCATCCACTACCTGGATGAGCAGGGTGGCATTGGCAGACATGCCAGCCATGTTGGTGGCCTGGACTGTCAGGGTGTAAGACGTTGCAGTCTCGAAGTCTAAGGGCTTTTGAGTGGTGATCACTCCACTATACTGATTTATCTGGAAGACACGATCAGTGTTGCCCTGCTTAATATCATAAGTCAGGGTGGACTGGCTGACTGCAGTTATTGTAGTGACAGAGGTTCCTATCACTAGGTTCTCTGTGATCTCGGCCTGATACTCTGGCTGAGGGAATTTGGGGCCTGCATTATCAGAGAGGGTGACAGCAATACGCACTACGGTGGTGGTGGACAGAGCAGGGGAGCCATTGTCAGTCACTCTGACAGTGAGCACATAATGGCCTATGGTGGACAAGTCCAGGTCATGTGCAACAGTGATGACACCCAAAACTGGCTCGATATGGAATGCACTTCCAGCATTTCCTTTGGAAACATCAAAAAGAAATAAAAAACATGAATTCAGTCTGACATGTCTTTTAATGCTAATGACATAAAGTGAACATTTCAACATACAAGAGCAACCATGTTCATTTAATTTTCAGGGATGCCTACCTCCTTCGATAGAGAAGTGTAGCTCTGCGTTCTCCCCTTTGTCTTTATCCAGGGCAGTGACTTGGACCACGGCTGATCCCACCGCTGCTGACTCATAAACAGAGCCTTCATACAGAGCACTAGTAAAAATTGGTACATGATCATTTACATCTTCCACCTCAATCAACACACGAGCCAGGTTCCTTCTATATGGGAACTCTTGGTCTTTCACCTGTGAAAGAAATATGCATGAAGTTATTATTATTATTATTATTATCAACATTGGAGTTCATATTCATTTTGGCTCCTCAATATCAATCAAGAGGAGGCAAATTTAAAATTTATCTCAAGACAATACTAAAAAAAATACTTTAAGACAAGACACTATTTAATTGATCTGATACTGTATGAGATGACAGAGAAACAAACTTGATTGTTTTTTTAAGTGAACTGAATGAATGAATGAATAAAATAAATAAATAACACCACTGGAATGAGACAGCTTTTAACTCAGCCATAGCTTCCAATGGAATGGAAGGGGAGTGTAATGTTCCAACTGTTAGAGGCCCTTTGGGACAAAGTAATCCCAACACTGGAAAAGAAGATGAGAATCATTGGGCTAATGAGACTGATATTTATGCCTTGATCCAAGACTCTCAGAAAAACTCAGTGAGATTAGAGACAACCTGTAATCTCATATGAGTTGCCACAGAGTGAGTATAAATAGGATAGTATTAGCATCTAAATTGGCACATTGCTTTTGCATCATGAAACACTACCCCACTATTAAACACACAGCAGTGCACTTGTCAGCGTGACAATAATTTAGCCCAAATGAGACAACAAAACTGTCTTCTTCTGGACTAATTGCTACACAGGAAATGATATATGGTTTGGTCTCAGTTCCTTAGAAAAGCCACTGTGATAACAATGATGTTTTATTTAGTTCAGTTGCCCGTTGTTCATGTTACTTCCCTGAGACAGGTAGTAACAATCATTGAAATTTATAAAAGCATGACCTTTGTTGGAGCCTATTTAATCTCCTGTATTGATTATTAATATTATTATTGTTTGTGGTCTGGCCTATGGACTATTTATCTGTAGTTGTTTTTCTGAAGTTATGATTGTGCCAGTCAGGTCTCCTCCTCCTCAGCAGGCGGTCCTCCTCCCCGTGATTTGGGAGTGAGGACAGGTGGTTTTTTGATGTGTCTTTTGTCTGTTGAAGGAATGAGGAGTGATACAGTTTTTTCGACCACTAGACTATAATTTTTTTTTTTATTTTAGTTTGCTTGAAGTCAACCCGGAGTTTTTTGTTTATGTAAATAAATCTGAATCTTTTTTATGAAACAATCTCCGCAAGTGCTTTTTTGTTTAGTGAGTCATAGACCTCCTCCTCACAAGCTACTCTTTTGTTTTTGACCATTATTTTCTGGAAAGCTAAAGTAGCCATAACAACCTTAGTCAGGGAATCATCTTATCTTTACTATTATAATGATTGCTTTTGTATATAGTCATTATCCAGAGGTGTTTACCTGTTTCTACAGTTGTTATTACTATGAGGCATACCTTAATACTGATTAGAATTCCAGGAAACAATTCAAGCTTTTGCTACCCGGTGAACCAAAAGACAAAAAGTCAAACAAGACTAACCGTACAACCCAAACCTTCTTCCTTAGCTCAGGGCCAACCTATACACAAAGTTCCAGCTAAATCTACACAGAACTTTTTGCGTAATCTTGTTGACTGACAGACACACAACAAAACTGTCTACATGTTGCACTGTCATCGCAGTTGAGTTCCACCCTTTTCGTTGTGTCAATCATGGTAACTGAGAAGTAGAAAATCAATTTTTGCATCTTTTTTGAGAACGTCTCATCCAAAAAAAACTTCATACTTGACACTAGACTTCATTGGGGCCTCAGCAATAGACCTGCCAAGTGTGAAGATGAACAGTTGTTGAGAAAATCGAAGGACAGACATACACAGGTACATACAGACAGAGAATCCACCTTTTTTAGTTAGATGTTACAATCCCTGTACTTCACAGGCACTTCACTACCTGTTGCTTTTTCTAATTTGGAAAGCATCAGAAATGCTGGATGAGCATTATGCAGCATGAAGAGCAAGGATGATTAATGATGCCAAAACTTATTAAAAAAAATGATAAAATAAAATAAAAATAATGCAACTGGAACTGTACCTGGTCAACAAACTACCATAACTACTAGTACCACGGACAAGCAACGTTTTGTTTACATTCTTAATGCATTTCATGCAAAAAAATTGCATGCGCATGGTACTAATAGTTATGGCAGCTAATTAACCAGGTACAGTTTCGGTATTCAGTTCCAGGTATTCAACAGAATCATTTTTACTGTAGTTTTACTTTTAATTTCATATTACTTCTTCACCAGACATTTATGTTGGATCTCTGCTCTAACCGGTTTCTTTACATTTCCCCTTTGTAAAAACATGGCATTATTGTCTGTCAGTTACCAGCAACTATAAGCTGTGGCAGAGACCTACGGACACTGTTACAAATCCTCAGTCACTGATAGAAGTCCATAACACCCTTCAACAGCATGGCTGTCTTAGGCTGTGTTCATGTTTTGTTTTTGTTTTTTCTCAACTGCCACTGTTACCTTTTTCATTTGAAACAAGTCTCTTCAAAAGATATATAAATATATATTTGTTGTCAACAACTTTTGTTTTCACTCAAAAAGATCAGAGAAAAAATGCCACGTATGAACCCATCTATAACCTAAAGAAGTTAGAACGTAATTGTGTGCATGTGAATAAACAAAGTGATGTTGTTCGAGAAGGAAGTGATCATTCTTGCACTTGGCTGGCCAGTCTTACCATGACAGTAAGGATGTGCTGGGTGCAGGCCTCATGGTCCAGCCTCTGGGTAGTGTAGATAGTCCCTAAGGTGGGGTGGATATGGAAAAGACGAAGGCTGTTGGGGTCAATGGAGCTTTGCAGAGAATAGGTCAGTCGATGATGCTCATCACGGTCTGATGCCAGAACCTGGACCACCTCTGTGTCAGGGGGCGCATCCTCAGAGATGGTGACATCATAGGTGGGCTGGGAGAACATGGGAGAATTGTCGTTGTTGTCCATGACAATGACATGAACCTGGAGAACGGGGGGATAGATAGTGTTGATGAGTATTGAGGGTTGGCATCCTGAGGAACAAAAGAAAATGCATAACTTTGCATAAAAGGAAGGGAAGCTAAATTTTGTGGTGCCACAGTTTCTTAATGTAGTTTTTGATTCACCAAGACTGATGATGTAATAGTACAGCTGCAGTTGAGTTAATCTGAATGCGTTGTCGTTAATAATATACCTGTGGCTGGAAGAGGCATCTGGAACATGTCTGAAAAGCAACACGGCTTTCAGCACCAGAAGCAGCAGTTTTGAAAAAGATATTATAATCAAGAAACATGTCCCTGTTTGCATGGCAAGCTTTTGCTCTTGTTTTTTTTTTGACATTTTTAGCTGTAGAGCTCCCAACAGGTGGCAGTTGTTGAGGACAGCAAAGCACAGGCGTATGCAAATTAATAACATAGCTTGCAATGTCCCACACTGGCCACCAATCATGACAAATTAGCTTTAATACGTCATTTGTGTAAATTTACATTCCTGGCTCACATATTTTTATGGTCCTACATGAGAACACCTGAAAATACATGTTAGGGTTTGGATTGCAACAAGACTCCAGAAATAGAAATGAGAAAGAATAATATTAAGATATTGTTGATGAATGTAAACGGTTTGAATGACCCTGTTAAATGCTGGAAAGTAATGACCAATTTAAGGAAAAATCAAGCATGGATAATATATTTGCAGGAGACACATTAATCTAGGCAGGAAAATGAGAAGCTTAAGAGGTTTGGCTATTCACGTACATTGTATAGCTCATTCCGCCATGGTTGTAGAAGAGGTGTGACCATATTCATTTCTAACTCAGTGAAATTTAAATGTACTAAAGAAATTAGTGATAAGGAAGGAAGATATGTTATTGTGAAGGGAAAACTTGAAAATGAAAAAGTCACTGACATAATTGATTGTTCATGCGTACACCACACCTAACACTGAAAAACATAAAAAAAAAACTCTTGATAACATAATTTTGGAAATGGAGGGAATATTAATCTGTGGGGGTGATTTTAATAACGTGATGAATAGTAATCTAGACACAACCAACAATAAGAAAAATACCAATCATGTTACAAAAACAACATTTAAAGAATTTTGGATAGTTGACATTTGGAGGGAACTGCATCTCTCTGAAAGGGATTTTACACATTACTCGGCACCTAATAAAAGTTATGCCAGAACTGACGTTTTTATGAATAAAAAGGACCAATACAGAGTAAGGGAGTGTGAGATTGCAGAACCGAACATATCGGATCACTGTGTAGTTTATCTAAAAGTCAAATTAAAACCGAAGGAGAAAAAAAACATTATGGAGGTTAAATGTTGGATTATTAAATAAATCAATTGTTGAAGAGATTAGAGAAAAAAGAGATTAAAGATTACAATATATAAGAATGAAAATGATAATGGGGAGGTTAACCCAGTTATTTTGTGGGATGCTCTTAAAGCAGTCGTGAGAGGGAAGCTTATTGCTTAGACAGCATCTATAAAAAAAGCTAAAGAAGCTTATTAGAAGGAAAAGGAAAAACTGCTTAAAATTGAACAACATAAGACTCCACAAGACTCCACATTACTACCAAAAATTCAAGAAATTATGGAGAGTATATACAAATTATTAACCACAGAGATAGAAAAGAAAACACAATTTCTCAAACAATCCTACTACGAGGTGGTGCCTAGAGCAACAAGATTACGAGCAAAGAGACTGCAAAAACAACAGGCAAACAGGACAATTCATAAGAGAAAGAATACACTCACAAATCAGATAGCTTCTCTAGAGACACTGGACTTACCAGCTATTGGGAAAGACTTCATTTTCATTTCATTTCATTTATTGTTTATTTTACGAGGACAGTGCACATTAATGAACAATTGACGCACACATGACGTCATGTAAATATGCCGGATTTAGTCAAAGCTAATTTCCACCCGTAGTCCTCACATTAAAAGACAGACAGACATACCATAAAAAACAGATAATAATAATTAAATAATATAATAATTAATTAATAATAATAATTGAACTGGCTTACCAATTCAAGTTCCTGTCCTCCAATGAATACTTTAGATCTGTTCTGATTTACTGGTCGTTTAGTGAATGTCATACACACCGTTTTTTTTTGTATTGAGCATAAAGCAGTTGTTATTAAGCCAGTCTTGTATCTTGGTTAGAGCATTTGTGAGTTTGCTGGAAGTAATGTCAGAGTTTGAACCATGAGTAAAAAAGACTGCGTCGTCTGCATACATGTGGACGTTAAGGTCTGGGTACACATCTGGGAGGTCATTTATGTACAGTGAAAACAACAAAGAATCGAACCCTGAGGGACACCAACAGTAGTGGAGCGGAAAATTGATTTGACCCCATCGACAGTTACACATTGAGTTCTGCTTGATAGGTATGATTTAAACCACTGCATCGTGTTATCAGAGAAGTTAAAAAATGTGAGCTTGTTTAAAAGTACTTGGTGGTCGACGGTGTCAAACGCCTTTTTAAGGTCAAGAAATACAGCACCAACACATGAGGACTTGGTACTTCTAATGGATGAATGAGAACCTTCACAGACATGGGGACTTGGTGTCCAGCAGACACTTAATTTTTTCAATGAACATACAATTAGCTGACTCAGTGGAATGGTGTGCCCTGAAACCAAACTGCATGGGACGTAGTGGAGTGAGACCTTCGTCCAGATGATTGATCAATTGGTTCACTATCCATTTTTTAGCTACCTTGGAAATAATTGGTAGTATACTAATTGGTCTGTAGTTGGCTTCCAGTAATTTGGAGCCAGATTTATAAATGGGAGTCACCGTGGCCACCTTCCAGGTTGACGGGACTTTGTTCTGGTTAATTGATAAGTTAACCAGATGAGTAATGGGTTAAAGCAATGCATGAGACCGCGTCTTTATGAAAATTGTGTCAATACTATATACATCTTTTGTTTTGGAGCATTTGAGTGCTCCAATTATCTTTGTGACTTCTGTCTCTGTTATGTTAGCCAGCTGAGCTGGCTAACATGCCATTAAAACCAAAATATGTCTGGATGCTCTTCAGTCCATCAGCATGGAGGACACTGTGCATGATGTTTTAGACGCAGAGCCAATGGAAACACCACCAATGCCAGAAAAAAATCAAGTGAAAAGTGAGGACGATATCCTTGGTCATCATGCATCCATCACCTACCATCTTTTGAACAGCTTGCAGAATATCTGTTGCTGCCCATCCCAGTTTGCACAGTGAAAGATCCACAGACTTCTATTGAATGTCGCGCTTCTGCACCATTTAAGATACAGACTAAGTCTAGAGGAACAGCTGTCATCATGCAATGGGTATGTTAAAACTATGCACAACAATTATGTCTTTGATTTGCTACTTCGTTATCAAAATTGCTCAATTATATTTTGGTTTTTAAATCCCGTTTGACAACTACACACCCGTGCATTATTACTGTATACAACAAAGTTTGTTTAATTACTATGTAAAATAAAGCTTGACAATTTATCTAAAATGTTACTATTTGTTTTCAATAAGCTTGTTATGCTTTTGAGACATTTCATGCCTAGTATTGACCCAGTGATTATGATTGCTTCAACTGAAGGTTGTCGTTTTCTTTTTTAAGTAGGTTAAATACTGTAAGGTTCAATACTTATGCATTTATGCAATAAGAAACAAATCACTTTAGAAACAAACTTTATTGAATAATAAATAAAAATAATAATGAAGAATAATAAGTTACACAGCACTCAGTTACACAGCACTCACTACAGCAACACACTATTTATAGCTATCAAGTGTAAAATCAGCTACACCCTCCGAGGAATAAACCCCCTATATTGTTCATGAGGATCTG
>OMLF01057379.1:8050-25773 GCA_900302615.1 Holocentrus rufus | reverse complement strand
AATAAACATTTGTTTCCTGTAATTGCACTCAAAAAGAAAAGCTAAACTAGCCTTGATACACCTTTTTACTGACTGAAGGAGTGGAAAAACGACATCACTGTAATTTCACTGTGTGTGTGTGTGTGTGTGTGTGTGTGTGTGTGTGTGTGTGTGTGTATGCTGTAGGACAGTGCCAATGTCTCATCTCTTTTCCTCTGCTGGCTCAACCCCGTATTTTTCTCAAGGACTCTTATTAAGTGGTTTTGTTGTTTGGACTAATGACAACAAAAGCAAAATGTTATTTTTAGCATATATTGATTTAGGAAAAGCAAACAAACAATAAACAAAAGACCCTCTTAAATTGCCACCAACATGGCCCATCATCTATATCCAGTGACATTGTTCATTGGCAATACCCTAGCTAAAATCCCCAAGACACCAAACTCCAAGTGATCTCCCACAGATCTACATCTTTATTGAATTTAGACCTCTTCTGCTTTTAACAGAAATGCTCCCATAGCCATGCTTAATTTTTCTGCGCGTGTGTACTGGTGAAGGATGTACTGTATAATAGGGCTTTGAACGCTGTGAGATCCCCTCTAGTACTGTAGACTCCTGTTGAATTTCAAAGACCGCATGACCTTTACTCTGTGGGATAAAGGTTGGATCACACTGTCAGCGGCATACAGCATGGTCCGGAGAGCTAAAGTAACTTGGTATTGATTAATCTGCAGCCTACAGATTTAACATCATGAAGGATTCTAGAACGTTCTGTTTGGTAGATGCTTGTGCCTCGATCATCTTGAAGCAGCATAAGTTCTGAAACTTTTTGCATGGATGGCTTCAGTGAAAATCAAGTACTCAGCCTTGTGTTTTACCATGATTAATGTCTTGGCTACACAGGACACAGCTACACAGCTGTTAAAGGATCTGACCTGAGGTTCAGGCACTGGCCAGAGGAGTCTTTTTCCATTCTTTGTCAACCAAGCATAGGCTTTCTTACGTTCTTAGAGAGGCGGAGCAGGGTGATTTCTGGATACCTGGAACTAACCGTCTGGTCTTCAGATTCAGTAATGCAGTTGCTATCCTGGTCGAAGAGCATTGGACCATGTCATAGATTGAGGGCACTATGGATTTTACTTATCCTATCTACATATGTTTTGTCAATTTACTTTGTTATAGAACAGTCTTTGCATTTTGGCATTGAGTTAATTTTTCTCAAAGTGGTCACTGGACTGACAAGGATACACCTTGGCCTGTTGTGCCTGTTTTTATGGACAAAATCTCAAAGGAATACTCCAGTGTTTTGGGCAAAGTACCTCTTTTCTGACTTACACTGAGTGAGACAACATGACACCATTTTCACCTCTGTACGTCCACTGCTTTGGTTCCTATGGTTAGTATGTCATGTTAGCTTAGCGTAAAGACTTCTAGTCTACAGGAGTCATTAGCCTAGCTCTGTAAAAGAGAAATAAACCTTACAGCAACTCTGAAGCTGTTTTATTTACACAATGTATCAAGTGTATTTGAAATACATGTCCTGTAATTTGTTTTTAAAAAAGCGAGTCATTTTAGGAGAAGTTAGATGGTTGGAACTATAACTGCTGAACACAGATGGAAGGATACTTGTGTTCAGCAACCGGTTGTCTGGCCTAATTTAACGTCTTATAGTTCCTGTTTCTTTGGAAAATCTTTGTTGAACCCTGAACTACCTAAACCACATAATAGTGACATGGTGAAGCTCTTTGCACTACAGGTAAACATATTGGGTACAATGATAATATAAGCTTACTGTCCATCTGGGTAAAAGCACTTTGAACAGTGAAAAAACTAAACCACTGTAAGAGTACAAACATTAGCTAGTGTAAGTAGCAGGACTGCTACCCAAAACATTTTTTATTGGTTTTATCTCTGTGATAACACAGAGAGATATAATCAGATAGGAGAAAACAAATAAGAAATCTATGAAATCTCTGGCCACTGAATGGGGTCATTGCAGCACCTCATTGCAGGGAGACTGAAGGGTCAAGCTGGGTATAACGTCCAAAAATTTTATAATAATTTTATACTTGAACAGTGGAGCAACTTATTCCTAAACAGATAAGTCCTATCACTTATCACCTTCATTTAAGTTCAAATCCTCATTTGAAATAAAGTCTCTCTGTTAGTTTCACACTTACAGGTTAAAAAAAACAAACAAAAAAACAATAGATATGTCAAACTCAGATTAACTTTCTTCTGTGAGACCAACCTCTTTAACATGATGAGTGAGATTTGTGTTGCTTCCCATCAAAATCAACAGAGGCTGCTAATATATTTTTCATTGTGTAAGAGTGCGGTTTGTCAGACTTGAGGTGGCCAACCCTTCTGCATATGATAGAGGCTGCATGACGGGACTCCTTCTTCATGGTCGTTGTCACTGTTGCTTTGCTTCACCAGCCGGCTCATTTTTATCTCTTCCTGATCTCGATCCACTTATCACCACCAATTGCATTATCTGCCTCAGTAACCGACCCGCATGCTCAATCTGTGTCGTGTTGTGGCTGTGAGTGGGTGTGTACCTCAGCAACGCGAAAGCTTATTTTTGCCGTCTTGATTGACTGTTGGTGGGCGGGTGGGTGGAGAGGGGGCCGGCAGGTGATACCGCAATGCCATTGTCCTGCAGAATAAGTAGCTGTGATTATGGAGACTGTCAAATTAATGAAATTATGCAGTTAAATGCTCAGAAAACAGACTTGCAGAAGAAGCTCATTTCTAGAGAGTAACCCAGGATGGCTGCCATGACAGCGTCCACAAAATCAGCTTCTCATATCTTACTTGTCTCACTTCTGTAGGTGGGTATAATAACAACCCAAGAAGGAAGGAACAAGTAACAGTTAATCTTGTTCTAGAATCCCGGTTTACAATTTAAACAAAGACAGTTGGGGATACCTAATCAAACAGGCATGATATCATTTTGTGTGTTTCAATCAGCCAGGCCCACAGTAATAATGCAGTAGACTTGGATAAACTGCCACTGAAATATGCACTATCCAATGAAAGTCCATGCTTTGCTGCCAAATGTAAACACACCTCTGTTCTGAGCAGTTTCCAAACGATCACATGAGGACATGAAGAGTGTGATTTTACTGTTACCTAGAACGGGCAACCAGACTTTCATGATTTAACAGTAACAACAGAATGTCATGCATATCTCCAGTCATGACAAGGTGTCTCCAAGGTGTTGTCAAAAAATATGGCAAATGCTCACAGAACCACAAATCCACCACAAATCCACCACAAATCACAGAACTTGAACGGAATGGAACATGCATTGCACTGCGATCATTTGGCTAGCGCAACATAGAATGTGATTACCGTTAGTTGCTATGGTGACGGTGCAAGTCAGCAGGACTGTGAAATGTGACGTGCGCGATTGAGAACTGTGCAGATATGTTGTGCTGAGATTGTAGCCTAAAAGCTGAAATGAATAGAACGATCATGAACATTTGAATCTGTATCCTGGTGTGTTTCAGGAGTGCTTAGGCAACTGTCAACTGAAATCTGGCATTTGTGATGAGGTTAACACAACATCCAGTCAGCATCTGCAAACAAGGAAACCCAGCTGGTAAACCTCTTCAGATATACCTTTTCCTTAATAAACCCCTTATAAACTGCCTTAGTTTAGCCTAACTTTAGTGGAGAAGAAAAGTAAGGTACTTTAAAATGCAATTAAATCAACCATAAGAGTAACCGACTAAAACTGTTTCCACTCACTGTCCAAAAATGTCAAAACCTTTAATCTAACATACTTAAAAAGACAGCAGTAACATGTCAAAGAACACCACCTAGTGGTGCCATAAGTGAGAACTTAATGCCCTTCCACTTGTTTGTGACTTGTTGCAAAGTCTCTCGCTTTGCAGCAAGTCAGTAATGACCGACGCAGAGGTCATTATTTTTCAAAAGAAAACTGCCTCAGAGTGGATTATCCAGCTTATTGCACGGCTTGTAGAGCTGTCTCCATACCAGATTCTTACTAGTGCCCTCCTTCACTTCACATCTTCTTTGTTGCTCCTCTTACCAGCAGTTTTCATTGAGCACCCTTAACCTGAAATGCAGGAAATTGCAGCAAAGTTGTGTTGCACATTGTAGGCTGCACATTGACTGTGCAGCAACATGAGGAGGGCTGCTTGCCCTCTGCACTTCTGTAAGCCTGCCATTTATAGATAATCACCCTTAGAATGCATAACATGGTTGAAAAATGTTTAATATATTGCAAAAGTGTTTTTTATACATGTTATATCAGTAATTTTGTAAAATTCTGCTAACATTTAAAGTGATAGAACAAGTTTTTATTTATTTATTTGTCTGTATTTGCTTGGTTGGTTGGTTATCCACTTACCTGGTATATATTACCATAATGAGACATAAGTGTTAGAAACAACAAGTATGATATTCTAATGGTCATACATCCTGGTTGACATATAATCAAATGTCTAAAGTCATTATGAACAGTTGCATTACTTATTTGGCTAAAGCATTTCCCGTGATATTTCTTGTACAGTTCTCCTTCTGACCAATGTTCTCTGCCAATGTTCTTTAAACTGAGGATTTATATTTTTCAAATGTGCCATTTCCATTCAGTGGTTCTAATTTCATATGTAATAAATTACAAAATTTAAAACTTTTAACTCTAACAGGCACATTCTACCCCCAAAATAATGCAGAGGTCTTCATTTGTTCGAACATATTTGCATGGAAAGTGTGGTGTATGCGTGCTTGTGTGTGTGCGTGTGTGTGTGTGTGTGTGTGTGTGTGTGTGTGTGTATGTGCGTATGTGCGTGCTTGGGGCTTACTGACAGGTATTGAGACGGTTTGCTCGTGACTGATAGAAATGTCTGTTTCCCTCCATCTTCCTCTGTTCTCCTCTTGCTGACATGCTCTTTCTGCCTCTCTCCCTCAACCCCTCTAAAGCTTCCCTTTCATTATACTGTAATCCTTCACTTGCTGTTTCTTCATATTGCACATACTGATTTACAGTTCCTCTCTACATTCTTATCTCTACAACCCCATCAACCCACACAGATACTGTACTTCATAGGGATGGGACGATTCACAAAATCCATGGTTCGGTTCTTATCACGGTTTTGTGGTCACGGTTTTCGGTTCGGTTTGGTGTACATTGTTGTTGTTTTTAACACCCCAGAACACCACATATCCCAATAATCCACCGTTAACAGTTCTTTAAAAATCAGTTCTGTCATGTGTTGTCATGTAAAACCTGAAAGAATGAGGCAGTTTGACATTTGATACATCATTAAAGCTGGGTGAGACATTGCTAGTTTCAACATGCCTTTCATTTATTTGGCAAAAATAGTTCTCTTTAACAAATGCTAAGAAAAAAATAGTTATTCACTGTCACAAAAATACAGTGGAACCATTCTGAACTGACTAAAATGTAAAACCTAAACTACATTTATCAGTTGTGGTTCTTACAAAAATCTTATAAAATAAAAAATAAAAATGGCTCTTTAAAGCTCTGACCCTTGAATTTGTGCAAACAAAAAATTTCACTGTACTATATTTATAACAACATTACATACCATCAACATAAAGTGAAGCATAAACTTTATCAGCACTAGACAGTTTTCTTTCTTTTAAATCAAAATAAAAACAATGTAAATGTGTTTCTATTCCTAGATTATCAGTTCTTAAAGATCCATTTTCCACATGATATTAAAGTGCAGTGTTTGAAATACATTCAATGAAATGAGGCTCGATTTCTTACCAAACATAAAGTGTCACTGTGTTATCTAAAAAAAATAATCTAAAATTCTTAAGCCATCAATATTTAAATGCAGCATAAACCAAACCAACACACACTGCTCTGCTCATTCTCTCATCATATTCTTCTGCAAGAAGATCAGTTGTCCACATTGTCTGCCAAGAGACGAGATCTACCATGTCTATACTCGTGTCTCCTGCCGTAGAGAAGACTCTTTCGCTCGGCACAGATGTACCTGGGCCTGCGAGGTAACATCCTGCCAACTTAGCAATGTGAGGATATTGACACACTGGGGTGACGTCTCCACAAGTGCCCTGTATGCAACACACGTTACACAGTGCTGCACACAGTGGCTGTTTTATCTACCACTTTCTTACCGCCGTCATCAGAGGTCACAGGAAATCCAACGTGCTCCGATACGATGCCCCAGGCGCGTCCTGTAACTGTTGTCCTCTCCGCTCGCCATATCTGCAACACACACGCCTCCACAACTGTCCTGATACACGCCTTCGCCTCGCGTTGTGCATGATGGAAACTGAACACACACTTCAAACTGAGGAGTAAAAGAAAAGATAAAGAAAGAACATATGAAGCGAATGACACACACGCTCCAAACCGAGTCCAGTGAACCGAACGGTTTGGATCGTTCCATCCCTGGTACTTCATAATATGGCCATTGTGTTCTGTACGTCAGTCAACACTACATTTGTCTTTTACCTTTCTTTTTTTAATTCTCTTTCCATCCTCTTTTTCTTTATCCTATAGAAAACTGAAGTCAAATTTTGTTCCAGAATTAATTCCTGCTGCAATTCCACAGTTTCCCTTCTGCAAAAGTTTCATCTACTTAAATCTAATCCAGTACGCTCATCATAGACCCACTTCCTCTCCTTGGACCTCTTCCCTTGTGTTTTGTGTGATGTATTCTCTCTTTCTCTCTCTTAATGCACCGCAGTGCAGTTCTCATGTGTGAGGCTTATCATCCGCAGTCCCTCTCTGTTTTCTAGCTGAAGGCTGGCGATGTGAACGTCAAACACCATCGTCCTGCGGTCACATCTGTTTCCCCCTGCCGCCGAGCTCGTCTCGCCACAGACCATCTCAGCAGCAGGTCAAATGAAATGTTCTCATTGTGAAGCTCAGTGCAGCCCTTGGGACAGGGGGAGTTGTAGAGCAATATCACTGGAGGTGCAGTTTACACTGACTTTTTTTTTTTTTTTTGTTCTAGTCTCAAATTCTGGCTTCAAGCAGTATTTCACTTTGGCAGAACATGCCTCAGGCTTTTTATCTTATTGCATAATACAGTGTTATGTTTCATATTTCTGTACATACTCCACGAGTTGGGTTTCAAAAAGGCGACAGCTAATCCAACCATGTTTTGCACATGTCTTTGTATGCCAGTACATGAGTAAGGTGTGGAGGTTTTTATAAATGCACATCCACATGCCAGGACACTTGGTGTTCTTGGTCAGGGTCTTCATTCAGCTCAGCTGCAGAGGGCACCAGGCCTTTATTGGAGGCAAGGTTATTATAGTTTAGCACTTTTCATTAGCTTTTATTTTTATTTTGTTGTAACTTTGTTACAATTTGATTTGTTTAGATTTTAAAGCAGGTTTAGTTTAGTTTGTATTTTTTGCTTAAGTGCTTGCTTTGTTTTAGTTCAGCTTTTTCTTAGTTCCAGTGTTAGTTTTGGTCTTTTTTGTAATATGGGTACAGAAGGATATTATCCATCTGCTGGCACAAAACTGGCACAGCTAAAAAAAATTGAAGACAGACTTCATATCTACCCAAATCTTTATCTATGAAATAAATTGACAAAAACATTTTCTCTAACTTTTTTGTTTACTTTCGTTAGTTTTGTAAACACACATTACAGTTTCAGTCAGTTATCTTTTTTTTTTTTTTGCAAAGACTTGTATTTTTATTTCAGTTAACAAAAATGTGTTTTCACACCTAGTTTTCATTATCATGTTAGTTTTTGCTAATGATAATAACCTTGATTGGAAACAGGCTTTTATTTGAGAAAGCCCATCATTTCTAAGTCCCTCTGTTTGATAAGTATATTTGCTCATATTTTAGTACAAAGCGTACCGACCACCCCAAAAAAATTTGGACCGGGAGAGGGGGGAAGCGCTGGCACTCAGTGTGCTTATTTTTCCAGTGTCATTTTTTCTCCCCTCTCCTGTTTCTTCTTCTTCTTGTGTCCCTGGCCTGTGTTTGGGGCTGGTTTTTATTTGTTTGTGTCAAGCACGCTCCCGGCCATTATTGGAGACCCAGCTTTTAATTGAGTACTGGCTTTTATTTGAGGAAATGCGCTTCATAAACGACTACTCACAGTGGGACGCCTCTATGTCATCGATGATGTCCAGTGTCTCGACTGGCTGTCCATTGACTAGTCAGAGCCCAGATTCCCACCACATGTTTCTTATAACCTTCTTTCACACTGACAGTAAAGAAGTTCAGTTGAAATGTCCACGTGTTGTGTTGTAACATGCATCAGTTACAAATGTTACATTTCAGTGGTAAGATGCTAACACAGCCAGCAACAACCCACAGACAGCTTCAGACTTTATTACATTAGCCATGATGACCGTTGAAACAAAGTGTGTGCAGTTTTAAACAAGGGATAGACAAAAAGATGCAGCATACAGAGAGAGAGAGAGAGAGAGAGAGAGAGAGAGAGAGAGACATGGTCTGCATGCTGTCTTAGACACCCAATAATTAATATTTATCGGCTCACATATAGAAAGACAATGTTTCAATCAGCAGGATCTTCCATATCTCTCTCTTGCCTTGTCCACTTCCGATAAGTGACTTTGGTTTGGTTTATTTCTGAAAGTTACTTAAGATAGTCGTGTTTTTCAGTTTTATGGGCTTGTTTTTAAAATGTCCTTGCTTTTTGGCCACCTTCATGGCCATCTTACACACAGAAACCAGTTAGTGAGGACATCTCAGATGAAAGCCAGGCTGTCAGTCACAGAGCAGCCTCTCTCTCTCTCTCTCTCTCTCTCTCTCTCTCTCTCTCTCTCCCAAGTTCAAGTCCAAATCTGCCTGACTTGCATGATGAGATGGTTGGACCTATGTTGCTCAATTTAGGTAATATGATAACACTACTTTAGCTGGTCTTAGCACCAGCTTTTCTTTTTTTTTTCTTTTTTGTTTGTTGTATTTTTTTTAATAAACTCTCTCCTACTGGAAATACAGGGCCACATCCCTCAAATGACAAGGAACAAGCTTCAATGACTACGACTGTCAGCAATCTTTTCTTTTGAGACATGCTGCAAATGTGACTTGCTCTGCCTTTATCTGGACTAACTGACCTGCAAGGAATGTAGTTCTCCAGTTCTTTCAGTTTTATAATCGTTGGTCTCCTGACCCACTTCACCTGTCAGGGCGAGTCAAACCAACTTGTCAGGTTAGATCAGCATTCTCTGTCAAGTGTGATATTTCCATAAAGTTAACTGGCATTCCTATTGTAATCCAAAGCAGTATCATTTGTAGTTTGTATATTGTAAATACCTGTGTTGAATTATAAATCGCCTCCTTTTTTATTTCTGTGCTTACTGCTCGTTTGGGGCCGATGTTGGAGAGAAGTGAAGCATTGAAATGCATTTATTGTTTTATTTTTGTTAAATGAGTTAAAAGCAACTGAAAGGGGTCATAAGAGCAGCCTACTCCTATAGTGCTGTGTGCATTAAAACCATAAATGCTGTACCAAAGTCAAATCTCCCTTTAACGCTCTGAGCATTTGATTAAAGGTGTGAAACCTTCGGCTGTAAGGGCTGTTAACGTGGGATGACATGGAAATGCATTGTTGGGAAATCCGCTAGTAAAACTTGTGTCCAACCACTGTAAGATGGATTTCGCCAGTGTTGTTATGTAAAAATCTAAAAGTTTCATTCAGCCTGGTTCAAATGGTGTGCAAACACTAATTTCCCTAAAAATCTACAAGCAAGCCTTGAATATCACACATTTTAACTAGTTAAAGGAATACTCCAACATTGTGGCCAAAATGCTCCGTTTCCCACCCAGACTGAGACCAGATGTTCGATACCATTTTCACCTCTGTATGTCCACTGCTTTGGTTCCGATGGGTAACATTTCATGTTAGCTTAGCATAAAGACTTGAAGTCTACAGGAGTCATTAGCCTAGCACTGTCAAAGCAAAAAAAGAAACCTTATACCAACTCTGAAGCTGTCTTATTTAAACAGTGCATCATGTGTATTTGAAATACATGTCTTAAACTAAACCTAAAACTTAAACTATAAACTTTTTTAAGTTGTTTTAGAAACTATAATCACTATTCACAAGAGAGAAGGATTCAGGTGTTCCGTGGTTCTAGTTCCAACCATCTAACCTGTGTGTAGGTTTTTCTTTTCTAAATTACTGTCAGTTCAAACATTTTCTAAATTTGTATAAACTATATTCTTGGTATCATGGCTGACTAAATGTGTAGAGCCACTTGGAGGAATCCATGAAATGTCTGTGATCCATTTGAAGTAAGTCTCTAACTATATCCAGACCTTCTGGACTTTGATGTCAAGGTTCTGATAAGTTCAGTTTTGGATGCTTACCTTGTTTGTCACAAGACTTTTGATTTGCCTGTATGCCAACTGCCACTGTGATCACAGCACAATGATCAATTCCTGAAGTGCAGAATGTGGACTAGAGAATTTCATTAAACAGTAAATTGCATACACAGAGGTTCACAGCTACAGGTACAGTTATATTTGGTGTGTGTGTGTGTGTGTGTGTGTGTGTGTGTGTGTGTGTGTGTGTTTCTGTGCATCCATCCACAAAAATAACATTACAAGTTAGAGCCACATCATAAAAAAAAAACCAAAAACCAAAAAACCCAGAAGTGACAAAACTAAGTTGACATAGTGTGACACAGACGTACCTGGAGGTTTGCAAGTCGTCTTCCAGTGTTTTTCTTTTTTGAGCTGCTTTTGCATCTGGCCTTATTTATGTAGATAAGGTTTAAAAGTTTTGACAGCGTTTTGGAAGCTTGAGTTTCAGGCTTTTGTGCTCTTTTTTTTCTGAATGTTTTTTGTGGCGCTGTTGGTGTCGATGTTTGGGCTGAGGGCAGGGATTAAAATGGTTTAATGGATTATCATATTAAACCACAGAGATGATTAGCTCCCAACAGTCCCCTTCCTCCTCATACATAAAATGAAACCCTCTGTTAACTGTCAAAAACTCTGTCTGATCCTAGTTCTACTTTGGTTATTCTTAAACACGCTTCAAAAGAAAATGGACAATGCCATGCAAATATTTATCTGTGGGTTCAAAGAGTTTGTTTGGGCAGTAGCATATTTCACGCCTGGGTTATATTTCAACCTGAAAATATTATTTTGTTCCTGTCCACAAGTTGTGCAGCTTCTCATTACTAATATTTCTCTGTTAGCAAGCATGGCATATCTAATATAAATGGAAACCCCAGAATCTCTTACATAGGCCAATGTATGCCAGGACAAGCAGATACAAAGCATGAATGCTTCTTGTGTACAGGTACAGGCTCTTGCCTTTTGCATTCGAGCTTTGATTGGCAAGCTGATGGTCAATCACACACTAGATTGACCACACGTGAACTGTAAGCGGTACTGAACATGTTGGACAGATGCTATCTAATCAGATAGCATGTGAAAGCTAACGTTACCTGGAAATACAAAGCAGCGGCTTGTTGCAGATTGTTGCTCATGTGGATCAGCTGAAGGAGTGGCATCAGGGGCCGGCCTAGAAAAATGTGGTGAACCTGGTGGACTTCAGAATGCTGCATGGTGACCTTCAATGTGAAGGGAGCAGTCCATACATACAGTCCAATTAGCCAGCTCACTTTAAATTTTCATTTCGGGCTTTGTGCTGATTGACACCCTGGTATTATACAATAATGATAGTCTGCCATGTTTGATTAGTGATTTTGGCAGTACATAAATTTTCTCAAAAGCATCTAGGTTTCAGATGCAACAGTCCCGTCGCACTTGCATGATGATTACAGAATGGGACATTTTCTAGGATCAGGAAAGGTGGGACAAAACAGTCCAACTAATGAGACTTATCATTGTTGATGTAAAAACACTTCAGCAATTGAACCTTTCAAATTGTTAGATGATTTTCAAGCCATAAATAGCAGGCTGAAGTTTTGTTCATACGTTTATTGAAATACCACAATTTCTGATTTTCAGTTTTCATTTGCACCACTTTACGTACCTTTTGTGAACAAGTGTTGTAATGTCCTTTTCTGTTTCCCTCAACCTGCCTTATCTACTTCTAATTCAGTTACTGATTTCATGGAATGACTTTGGACAAACCCAGAGAGAGAGAGTTGTGCTTGTTCCTCAAAAACAGCATCTTGTGACTGCATTGCATTCTGGTTTATTGAGTGAACTGTTTTTTACAATGTACATAATTGTTGGACAGAGTGGAATGGAATGAAGCCCTTCCACTTTTATTCAGAAAGACAATAACCTGATGCTTACCACTTTTAGATCAGTGGTTCTCAAACTTTTCGACAATATACCCCCTATGAAATATTTTTTCATCCAAGTACCCCCTGACCAGCGCAAAACATTTTTGGTAGACATGACAGTTATGTTTTTTGCTGATGTATCGTTGGAGGTGCGCTGGCTTCATGGAACTGTTGGCTAATTTCTCCCCACAAAATAAGCACAGTGCCTTGGGAGGATGTTGTGGCAGTACGTTGGCAGTACATATATTCTTCCTGATACTGACAATATTTTGTTGGCCCTGTTTTTGCTTTCTTTCACTTTCTCCTTGTTTTTAGTTGTATCGCTGCTATGCTTCAACGTCATCATGAACACCACTGTGTTCGCTGCTTTGGGAAACGATTGTGCAGAAAATAGAAATACTGAATATAAAATGTGGTTTATTGAACTTACATTTATCTTTTTTATTTTATTTATTATACTTAATTTATTTTGGCAATCATGCATGACTGATATTTTTTAAATCAGGAAAAATCTCACATACCACCTGCAGTACTCCAATGTACCCCTAGGGGTATGCGTACCCCTGTTTGAGAACCATTGTTTTAGATAGCTGAATAGATTTGGTATCTGTTTATCCATCTGTCTGTCTCTCTTTATGTATATATGTATTATGTATGAATGTATATGTAGATATAGATGTATAGGTACACCTTTAACTGGTGCTGGAGTGTTTCAATTTCCATCTGGGCCCTTGTCATCAGTAGTTTGATGTGCTCCATCTGCAGATCACACATTTAAATTTGCTTCCATAAGGTCCAAGTGGACCTTATAGAGATTTTTCACAGGAAGCTAGGAGCAGATAATTGGATTATTAGTATGAGGCTACTGCAGTCTTTATCATTTCATTTGAAACATGGGTTAACAGCTTTGAAAAAATTCCAGTGTTAAGTTGTTCCCTGGAGGTGGATGGTGGTTGTTCCGTATAGTCTGCCACGGTGTGTTAGGATAAAGAAAAAAACATGATTTAAAACTGACACTACATAATCAGAAATGGTTCTAGGTCTCCTTGATATTTAAGACACTTCTCTGAAGGCATCCCTGAGGCAACTAATGCAGTGTCCTCATCTTCATCCTGTATGATAATGTTCGATATGAAGGCTACTCAAATACCATCTGGCAAAATCTGTGGAAAACGACAGGTTACCTACAACTGTGGGAGATTCTGCAGGAAATTCCATTAAGAGGTTCCATTGATTACTGTGGAAAGATGAAGTTGGTTAGTTGGTTGCAAAAAGATAATGTATGTGTTCGAGGTTTGTAAGAGTAATTGCTAAAGAATAAATTCTGAATGCTATAACCTACGCTTTACGTTGGCATTTATATCTTGAGATGAAGTTGGCTCTGATGAGCTGCCTTCAGGGCGACCATCCATGATTGGCCTGCCACTTTTTGTGCAAGAGCCAGCTGCTCTGCTGGCGTGAATGGTGGTGCTGTTTTTTTGTGTGTAGAGTGAAATTCAGCTGAAGACCTTTAGGCTTACTTGATTTAGGAAGTGCACATATGAGTAAGCACGGTCATACCAGTTTGAATCATGTCCTTATATAAAATTTTTATTTGCTGCCATGTTCTTGTAACACCACTTTGCTTTGACCTGAATAAATAGGTGAAGTAATGCACAGCTGAATTAGGCATAAGTATAATTTATAATCTACAATCTCCAACCAGGCAAGGTTTTACACCTAATTTAAACAGTCCTTATCAACACTGATTTACTCAGTTAGACTATAATATGACCTATACACAGGGTTCTTATGGGTCATGGAATTTCTGGAAAGTCACAGAATTTTGAAACGTCTTGGGACAAGTCATGCAACATCATGGCATTTCATATGCCTCAGTAAGAAAAAAAAAACAACTAGTTATTCAACAAACATTTCATTTTCCATTCTGTTCATGTTATTTTCACTTCCCACACACAGATAACATTTTAAACAACCTCTGAATCTGAGCTGTGCTTAAGGAAAAACACCTCATGTTTATATTAATTGAGGAAATTCAACATTGTAGTCATGGAAAGTCGGCAAAGTCAGAGAATTTAACATCTGACATAGACTGAGATCCCCGTATACATGCTTATTTGTTATTCACACATTAACCTTATCAGCAATATGTTGCCACACCAAGTCTCGCTCCTCTTTGTAAAAATGTTCATTTTCACGATACGCTTGCATAAAGATTTCCAGCTCAACAGTTGTTAACTATGACGCTCTGTGCTGCTTTTCCGCCTCTGGTTCCATGAGTAATCCTATATTCTCAGTGATCGATTGAGGATGGCTTCATAACCTCACCGTTAACGTGCATAATTTTGTCTCACCATATCCTGAGTTGATGAATCTTAATCTCCAAAGTTGGGATCAGCTGTTGTGGAGTGGATGATTCCGGAAGTTCCACCTCTGGCTCACTCAACTCAAAGTTGAAGTTTAATTCAGGATTTCTTTAAACGCTCTTTACAGAATACCTCCCTGATGTCTGCATCCACGGCAAACTAATGCACAAAGGAAATTAAATGCCATGCTGTTAAACTGTATACTTGGAAAAGAGACAATATTGCCATGTCAGTGGCTGTGTATTTTCAAATAATTACATGTACTGGGGGAAAATTGAGATGTAGCCAAAGCTCTCTTTGCACAACAGGTTCAAAATTGTTATGCGGTGAATGCACTATATCTATATCACTATATATTTATGGCATTGGATGGTACCTGATAAATCCACTTGCTGTCATGTCAGTGCCACTTTGTCCTCCCACCACCCCACCGTCACCCCATCATCGTGTTAAAAGCCCATCTATGTCTCCCCAAGATGGAAGCTAATTAATTTATAGGGTCATACCCCACGTAAATAGTCTTCTGTGGCAGGGTCACTGGTGAATATTTGTTCTAATATCCATCTGTCTACTTCTGTCGTTCTGTCACTTTAGTGTCTTTCCCACCTGAATCATCTTTGCAAGTGTTGATTTCCACAAAACCACCGTTGATTTTCTCAATACCAAATTATTCTAGTTCTTGGAGGTCGGCCTAAGCGTTGCAGTAAAGCTTTAAGATTCAGTTATTCTGCTCTTGGCCCTGCACCTTTTTCCAGCCACAGTTAATTGGTGCCTTTTATCTGCATTCCTAACATCTGTTATTCCACCTCTGCAGTGTTGCTCCATCTGTCCGGATCACTTCAATAATACGAGTCAGTGACATCTGCATTACTTTGCTTATCATGGACATTGCCACATCCTAAGAGTGCACAGTAATACTGTCCTCCTGAACTCTTGTATTTTGAAATATTTCTTTTTTACTTGCTGTCAGTGACCAGCAAACAGCCGTCAGCCAGTCCTTAAAAAAAAAACAAAAAAAAAACAATAAAAAAAAGTCACATAATTCCATGATCTGCATCATTTCTGCTACAGATGTAACCATGTGTAGGTAGTTGTGATGTAACCCTGAAATTATCCAGTGACAGTCGATTAGCAATTGCCAATTGTGTTTCTGTGTTTCTGTGACATGGCTTACATTACCACTTGTTGTGTAACTCAGTTGGGAAATCAATCAATCAATCAGTCAATCAATCAATCAATAAATCAATAAATAAATCAAAAACTAAAAACGGTCATCTCCCTTTAACTTCACTAACAATAATTTGGTGTTTCAAAGACTATGCAACACCCAAAAAACGATTCACTGGAAATGTCCTCAAATAATTCTAATGAAATTTGTGGTGTCTGCAGTTAAGGTATTATTACAGGGATTTGATTTAGTATAAAGTTAAATTGCCCTGTTTTAGCACTCCTACAGTATGTATATGTATGGTAAGCTGACACTGTATGGTTGTGGACAAAGTTATTTGGTCCGCTTTGAGAACAGCTCAAATAAATAAATAAATAAATATCAGAAGAAGAAGAGGAAGAATGATAAAATTAAATTTTAAAAATACATGTTCCAAAAAAAAAAGAAAAATGTGTGAGCGTATAAAGTTCTTTATCTACATGTCTATGTATGAATCTATCTTTCTTTCTACGCATGCTGAAAAAACAGCAAACATGCTCAGTATAAATTTCCCGGTAAGTGAAGGTTAATAAAACTGAGAGAAAATGGCTTAATGGTACGTAAAACTGACACAGGCTTATAAATTGTGCACAGCTTCCTCTTCTAACAGTAAGACTAGAATTGCAATAAATGTAAATGTGTTCTTTGATCAGGCATTAGTGGTAGACAAGTCTCTACCTGATGACTAAGAGACGGGCATTATGTGAGACCAGGTTCCTATATTCAGCAGTTTGCAGTGATTTAGAGCCGTAGTGCAGCTCTTGTGTGTTGTTGGCAAGCAGGTTACATTCAGTAATGGACAGTATGATGAAGTTGGCCTTTATTGCTCTCATTCATCTTTTATTAATCAGATATTCTCACAAATCTCTTTTTATAGATACCCGAGAATAAAAAACATTAGTAAAAGTTACAGACATCATAGAAAATGTGAAATATCATTGCTTCAAAAACATAAATGGAACAAGAAATTATAAGTTGAACAGTAGCACAAGTCTAAACTAAATTAACCAGTTCTCTCATTAGGTAGAACCATTTCTAAAACTGAAAGACAGTACAGATATGAGATACACGGAACCTTATAGGTTAATATGACACATTTAATTTCTTTTCTTGTAGGAAAATCAGGTCTCTGTTCCTCCTACATGGACACTGTGTTATCTGGATAAGTATGATGATTTGACATGACTCCAGGATATTTCTTTCCTCGAAGCTTAAGATTTAGTCTTACTTGTTACCACAGCAACAGTTTCTTAAACCCTCAAAAGCACAGGTATAGTCTGAGTGAACCACTTTTACCTATCCATTTGTCATTTGCTTTTTTTCAGACATGGGAGGCACCATTTTCAACAAGAGATGGCGCTAATATAACTAGACAAGCTTTTAGAATAGAACACCAACAAAATGTTTTGTGGCTATATTTTCAAATGTCAAACTGTCTCTTTAATGTGTAAATAAGGTGTGTGAGATATTTATTATCCTATATGCTTGCTTTGAGCCACCTGTTTGAAGTTCAGCAGCTCTTTGATCCTTTTATCAGGTAGAGTATAGGCCCAGGTAGGCTTACTGCACATGTCTGACATGCAAATTCCATGTTTGCAAAAGCAGCTTGTTTTAATAAGCCTTTTTCTAGGCAACAACTTAACTGTGTTTTCTTAAGAAAAAGCATCTTAATGGGGCCCATGGGTGTCATTTTTCCATTACCAGTCAAGAGAGACAAATCTTAGCTGGGAAACAAATTAGTTTGGGAAATAATAGAGGTGTAAATTGCTTGTATGTAGACAATTAGGTACCTGCTGTTTTTGTGTGTGTGTGTGTGTGTGTGTGTGTGTGTGTGTGTGTGTGTGTTTGGGTCAATTGAAAGCGACAGAGTCACATTGGCAGGGAGATAAAAAGGTGACGGGGTGAATTAGGCTGAATATTAATAAACCTTTCAGGTAGTCCAC
>OMLF01057378.1:0-16594 GCA_900302615.1 Holocentrus rufus | reverse complement strand
AGACTTGATATGTTGAACGTGATTCTTGACTTGAGCACCATATGTAATTGTAGTCATGGTAACAGCATAGCCGCTGAAAGTGTACTTTTGGATAAAGTAAAATATATTATGAATCCTTTTGATTCATAAGTAATTATTTTGGATTTATTTTTGAGTTTTGAGGTGAATGTGAAGTGACTTGTCATGTGAGATGGAGAGAAGTATACTGTGTCCTTGATTTGATGTAGGGAAAGATGTGGACCAACCATTGGACATTGAAACAGAGACTTGCATTAGGGAAAGAATGTGTTTATTTCGTTGTGAAGGATTGCAAAGTAAAAAGAACATATTGGAAACGCAACACGGGTGGTTCATCTCTCTCTCTCTCATGTGATGTTTTCCTGTATTTTCCAGGTGTGAGGAGCAGAGAACTACCATTCATTTGTTATTTAGGTCACTCAGTGTTAGAGACCGGTAACATTAGTGTAATGTAAACCAAGTGTCAGCAAAAGTTTGTGCAACTTCTGCTCACATGGTAAAAAAAAAACACACACACCCAAGCCTGTGCATGTGCAATTAAGATGTGCAACTATGATATGAAAATTCTTAGAAAGTTTACAAACCGAGGCAACATGACACGGTAATGTTTAATTTATGTGTATGCCTTTTAACATTTAATGATGTCCTCAGATGTTCTTTAGGGGAAAAAACACACATTTCCATGCAAATGAGCAGACAAACCCAAACAAATATCCTAGTCCCCTGGATCACCACATATCACACACTACCAGACACACAGATTGTCCCAACGTCTGAACAAATATGCCCTTCTCCTCTTTATTCATCGCTTTTCTGTTTAGTTTGTTGCCTTGTTTGTTTGTGCAAAGAGTATTATTCTGGGCCAATAGTTATCCCGCCCATATTGTCAGACACTGGCGAGTTCACTGCTCAAACACAACTCCATGTGTGTGTGTGTGCTTTGATTCAAATAAAATTAAGCTAATGTGCAATTAATCCCGGAAAAGAACAAGGGAATTTGAACTTCTTCATTCAGTAAAAAAGGTGTGATGGGGGAAAGATCATTTTAACTGGTATAATGACACTGTTTGCTGGAGGGGAATTAGTGTTGTTAAAGCTTGTTGGTGATTAGCTTTGATTAGGTGATGTCTGATTAGCTAGCGCTGACTTGTTATTGCGGTTGATTGACAGCTTAAAAGCAACACTGCAGACCTTCTGCCTTTTTTGTGATTAAAAACAAAGTCTAGGACATGCAGTATTTCAACCCAAGTATTTGTTTATATCTTTATATCATACAGAAGTTTTCAGGATCACCAGAATGCATTTTTTTCATTTCTAAATAATGATGGTCAGCAGCAACACATTCTACAAAATATGGATATTTTTCTGTACACTGCTGCCAGATTCTTATACCTGCAGACAGAAGAGGAAATCCATGATGTTTCTGTGTTTTCACTGTTTGCCAGGGCAAAGAAGTCCTTTCAATTCAATACCGAAAACCCTGACTGAACAAAGGAAGCCAGAATAATGGATTCCAGGGGGAAATTGAGGAATGAAGTGTTGAGTGTTGTAAATCTTCACTCGTGGGGCCACCAAGGGCTTGTTATATTTGTGCAGTGTAAATAAAGTTTGATTTCTTGTATCCCAATCATTATTTTCTACATTCCAAAAAAAGTACCATCCTGGTGCAACTGTGCATACCATTGACATGCAACTTTACTTTTGCCGAGGCTAAACCGCTGAGCACATCGTGTTTCAGATCATTCTTATTGAATTAAAGCTGCAATAACTGAAATTAAGAAAATGAGAACCAGTTAGACTCAAGTGACAAAAAAGTGGAAGCTCCATGCCACAATGAGAGCTATGTAGACTTAATTATCAAATGATGTGCTTATTATATGTTCTTGACGTTTTGAGTCTAAATTGTCCTCACTTAAAGATGCAATATGCGCTATCGAGGGTAAATTGAATTGTGGACTGTTGAGACTCACCTGGCAAAAAAAAAAAAAGAAAAGAAAAAAGTGTAATAAGCACATAATTTAGTCAGTCAGGCTAGTAATAAGAACCATGGAGACTCAAATATCAAATGTATTATTCCACGTTTTTGTAAGTTGAGTGTAACCTGACTTCAAATCAAATTTTGCATAGCACATCTTTAAACCAATAGCAATTTTATTAATTTAGCTTTAAAAAAAGATATCAGCAAAGAATAGCTTCTCAGGAATGAAAAACTTGTCTCACTGATCTCTGTGTATTTTTGAAATTGTTATTGTTGTTAAATTATTATTATTATTATTATTATTATTATTATTATGCAGTTGCATGTTTTGTCCACAACATCAACAAAATGGCTTCTGTGCTGCTACTGCCTCTCCAGTGCCATCATTGTTCCATCGTGAAATATGACGTGTTTTCATAGCATCAAACGGAGTGGCAACAGCCCGGGTAAAAGACTGTGGTGTCACACAGTACACAGAGAGACGTCAAACTGCATGCGGAGAGTACACTCAATCTGCTGCTGCTGTCAAGAATGCGTCATGATGGTTGATAAGTTTGAGTCATTATATCTGAATGTTCGCCGCCATGTGCTGTGATGCAGAGCAGCTTAGTGGGGCAGCCAATCAGTGCTGGCTGCTGTTTGTGTTAATTGCTCGTTATGATGGGGCATTCCTCGGTTAACGAGACACAGCACACTATTGTATTTTTCATCACTGTTGTGATTAATCATTTGATGGTTAGCTGGTGGGGGGGAAAGGTTAGCTGTTGCTCTCTTGTTTTTAACTCCAGGCTTATACTGCACAGTGCAGCTTCTCTCTGCAAACCAAAAGCTCTGTCAAAATATTTACTCGGCTTACTGTATCCAACATGCCATGGGATTTCAACCCGACTTTAACAAGGGCCTGCAACTCACCACTTGTGGCATTTTGGTGTCCGTGCCTGAGTGTGGGCATCAGGTTGTTTGCTCCTCAGCAATGATTGCCCTTGACACCTATTGTCAACACCTGATTTTCATGTCACTGTTCTCTCCTCAGTAGTGGCACCTCTCACGCTATCCGGCGCCCCGCTGTGCTACCGACACGGCAGCCCTGCAGCAATGTGTGCACAGAGCAAACTCCGACCCACAAACAAGAGATCACAAACCCGGGTTCCCGCCGAGCCCAGAGTCTGAAATATAAGGAGCAGCGTGTAGTGAGAAATGGCAGCAGGAGAGGTTGACAACTCTGAAGGCAGACAAAGGCTCTGTCAATGTCAATGCTGAGCCCCGCTGCTGAGGAAAGGGGCACGCACAGCACAGTATTACCTTTATAATAAATATTGACTGGAAGGCCAAGCTGGAGCTATACCTGTTATTCCATTTCAGGAAAAAAAATGTGTGGAGGTTATAGAGTGCATGTAAACACAGACAAAAACATGAAACATAATAAGTGTGTTTTCTAACCAGTCTCACCAACCTTCAGATTCCTATATGGAGTCACACAGTCATAGACATGAATAAGTAAGGAACACAGTACAAATATGACATACTTACCATGCGCTTTTTTTTTTTTAACAGTTATGAAAATACCGCAAAAAGGTTGCTGAACAGTTAATCTAAATATGATCGAAACTGCAATATGGCCAAGTGCGATATCCAAATCACAGGAGTTGAATTTTTTTTGATAAAGGTAAAATGTGTGCCATTATAAATAAAATATTGTGGTGCTCCAGATATGCCTTGGTTTACAAATTGTTTTCTCCAGATGTTAGAATGCATTATTGTTTGGTACAGACTTTAGCAAAAATGACATCATCATCATCATCATCATCATCAAATTTTAATAGTTTTCTTTGTGCAAATGAGGAATGTGGAAAAAATGATCCTCCACACTTAAATCATGAATCCTATTGCAACTCCAATAACTGTCAGAATAATTACAATATGATAAGATTTTTTTTATTCAGCCTGACTACAATTAAAAAAAACAACTGAATGATAACTTTTTGTTTAGTCTACTGTCTTGTCTGCAGTACCCGTGAGATCCTGCCATGTTTTTGTCTTGCACAAAGTCTGTCAATCCTGTATTGTGTAACTGCCTTAATGAGCCAGAACCAATGGACCAAGTCAAATTCCTTGTGCAGCCCTTGTGCTTGATGAGTAAAAGTGCAGAAGTAAGAACTGCTGTGATCACCCGTTTCTCTCCCATCTTACCTGTTAGTCTTCTCTGTTTAGTCACGCAGTGAAGCGGAAATGAAAAGGGAAAACAAAAGCTACTTGGCATGAGTTTGGACCAGAATCCTAATTTAAAATTCCCCACACTGGATGTCTAACCTTTTAATTGGATTTACTTTTTTACACTGCTTCCTATCATCAACAGATAGCACAGGTCATTATTCATGTCAGTCTGTCTTTTCGTTTCAAATTAGTCTGGGCCTTTGACAGCAATCCCAGGACATTCTCAGAAAAGATGACAGCATTTTAAATAAGTACGTACGTGTATGTTTTCAGTTTGCTCAAATTTGTAAGTGTGTGTGTGTCGGCGTGTGTGTGTAAACAATGTGATGCATGAGGATGCACAAAGTGAGTCCCGAGGGAGCAAATGAAGGCCTCCAGCGCTGGCAGCTGATGTCTTACTGAGAGAGATGGCCTGTGTATTTTGGCTGTGCACTCTTTCAAGCGGCTAAGAGACACTGAACTGAAACAAAATGCAAGTTATACCAACCTGGGAACCCGCCTAGCTACCTATTGCATGTATTTGACTCGACCTAGAGCCTGGCAAAACCTCAGCCGCCGGGGTAAAACCCAGCTGAGGTCACATCAACTGCTGGAACCCACAATATAAATCTCCACATTTAATAACCTGGGCAGAAAATGTTTTGCAGGGGCAAACACACTCCTCAGAGAAGTTTCCAAAAGTGTTTTCACCATGCAGATGGTGCGTGACTTTCATAAAAGCTTTAACAAATGGAAGGAGTAAATGAAGTGGACAGTTCCTCCCAACCGGAACATCCCGGAGGTTCTACAATCTAGGAGAAAATAGGTTCACATCTAGTTTCACTGGTCCAAGGAAATAATGACACATGAAAAAGTATCCCGCAGCAACTAACTTTGTTGGTAGTCCGACTCAGAGAGGCTGATACCATATAGAGTCAATATTAGTCAGACAAGCTACCTGCCCCCTCCGGGTATGGGAATACAATGGATCTATGGGCATTTCTCTTACAGTTATTTCAACGTGTATCTGATAGCAAATTTTCCCAAAATGACACTGATCAATATTTCAATAAAGCCTCTCAGGTTTTCAGTGATGAAAGGGCACCAACAAAACTTTTCAGAATCTGTTGTACGCCACTATGAATATATGAGTTTTATTGCCTGATATGAAGTATTATTTTTCCCGGTGAACCACGGTGAGTAAGGTGGTCGGTTAATTAATTGCAAATTCAATTAAAAAGCTAAGGTGTTTGCATTATCTCTGCAGCTTCAGATAAAGCTCAGGAGCAAATTAAGAGAAGATAAACACTTGGACGGGTATAAGATGGAATGCTAATGTTCAACACACAGCCTTAGTGCCACATAGGCTGTCAAAGGGTGTTTCATGTGAAACAGTGAGCAGTGTGCTGGCAAGGAGTGCCATATCAAGACATCTGGACACAAGTTCTACCCCGGTAATCATATTGGACATTTGGTGACAGGAGATTAGGGACAGTTGGCCATTTTGTTGCAAATATTTGACACCCCACCAAACAAGTTCAACAGTCATTTTAAAATATTTCAGCTTGGTAAATACTGTGCATTTAGCAGTGGATTATCAAACCTTTTAATGTTGCTGTAACATGAAGCTAAATGCAATTGATTTCAACTTTTTCTGGCTTGGCTGTATTTACCATGAATAATGAGTCTGGATGCAATCTGTGTCATAGCTTGTTTTGCTATATCTTATCATGCTAGCAGCCATTCGGTCTATCTGCCCTAATCTGTCCAAACAGAACATGAAAGGTTGAGATTAATGGGAAAAAGAGCGGAAGTAGCTTTGGTTTAGCAGGTTTAGCCTGTCTGTTTCGTAGCTGAACTGTTGAGGGTGACATGCTTCATTTTGAGTTTTCAAGTCTTTCTGGGTTTATCCTCATTTTGGTGTTTTTGTACTGATTGCAGGAGAGGAATGCAGGGAAGCATCTCCTGTTTTTGATATTTTCTCTGCAAGTCATTGATGAGTCATGACAGTTTTCTACTTTCCTGTCAAGTCAAGCTAATAGCTAGCTTAGCGTTAACGTAGAGCATGCTGGTTTTTGCTCGTTAACTGTATCCTTATATTGAAAATGCTAAAAGCAAAGTTCTGTAGTTTCTCCTGGCCCTGCTCTGTCTGCAAAACAGCCTTAATCTGGTGAGTTAAACAATTTTTCGCATCAACTCTCTCTAGCCAACTCTTTCATTCTCTCCCAAACCCAAATCTTATCTGTGTCAGTTTATTGTAATCTTGTAATCTTTATTGTGTCTTTGATCCTTAACATGTTATTAATAATCTAAAACATACATATCAGAGATAGGTCTAATACCTATCTCTGGCGGATACAGACGATAGGTCTAATACACAGGCCATAGCCGCACCTAACCAAATGTCCAGCAGCCGCCACTTGTTTACAATAAGACCATCACTGTGCTTCAGAATTGCTGATCAGTGTAAAAAGAACTTTTTTTGCGTTGATGTATCACACATATAAATATTTGTCGACTCAGCTGGTATCAATATACTGACTGGTCTGGTGAACATGGCCTCCAGAGGTTTATATCAGCCTGGGTAATCAATAAGGAGTTTTGCCTTTATTGCTTCTCAATCAATAATACCAAAACAAACTAGCTAATTGTTCTGTTTGGTTGATTTAATGATAAATCCACAAGATTGAAAAACAATTGCTTTTTTGCCTGATCTATTTGTCACTTTTAAATAAAACAATTGCAGATTTCATATTTCATAAAGCAATATTAATGGCCATAAACACTATGAGCAACCTTAAAATATTCATAGCTAAAGTCTTTTACACTTCAGATCCGTGTCAAAGTCTCAAACTACGTCATCTAACTAATATTAGCAACACTGAAACTGGTAAAGTATGATCTGCTGTACGTCTTCACTCAAGGATATCCAATTAAAGCACTATGACTGACAATAAAACGCAAAGGCACGCCAATTAGGGTTAAAGGCTAAGTGGTAAGGCTCCTCTGCTGCAGACTTCTGGTTGACCATCTTGCACAGGTTCGGCCTGCCTCCAGCAGCCAATCGATACGGGCGGATACAGACGATAAGGGAGCCGAGTCCGCGGGGAGGGAAGCTGAATCACATGGCCACCAATCAATACTCAGCAGTATATTTCACCTCTTTTAAGACACTTGCCTAGCACGGGTCTGTGGAGAACATGCGTCAGACCAAAAGAAGCTGCCAGTTGAGTTTGAAGAGCGCACCCCCTTCTGTTGCAAATTTAACATTTAACTTTTTTGACACGCGGCAAAGGCATTTCTTTGTTGTTGTCGGTTTGCAAAAATGTCAGTGTTCCTCCACATGCCTGACTCCCGCAGGACAAGGAAGAAAGAGAGATGAGGGTGGGGCGGGCGGTTGACTATGTCCTGGGAGATGGAAGGGTTGACAATGTAAATGTCAGACTTATTAAAGAGATGTCAATGCTGTTAACAAGTCCACAAGTGAGAATGTTATCTTCAGAGAGACAAATCAATAGAGCCAATCTCACACCCAGGAGAGCTTTACTGCCTAGGCACTTATTGATGCTTTCATAGTCGTGGCCCTGCTGCACATTAAACCCCTCAGCCTCATCTCCTCCCTCTGCCCCTCAGGGCACAACGCTAAAGAGCCCAAAACACTGCAGAGACACCACTTATTTTTCATCTGAAGTCTTCTGATTCTCTAAGAAATCGCTTTCCTTTGAAACATTTTTTTTTCCATACTAAAGTATTAAGCAATACAAAACCGTGAACGATTTTTTTGTTCTGCTCACAAAGTGCAGCCTCTTCATTTATCCTCTGCCTTTATCTGACTGCACAAAGTCTTCCGACAGTCCAGGTTTATCGAGAGGGAAATTTAAGGCCCATTTATGAGGGGGCGGGTGTAGGTGTGGTGAGAAATGACAAAAAGTATGCCACGCTTACAAAAGGAAGCGCTGAACAAGACACATTTATGCTTCAACTTTTGATGTTCTTAAATGACAGATTTCAACATCAATAAAAATGCAAGAGGAACAAATCAATGCACCTCAAATAACAGCACATCCCATCACACTTGCACAACCACACACAATCCCACACACATCCTTATAAACAGTAAAGCTAGCAACAAACCTCAGGGTTACATAAAAAAAAAATCAACAGCAATACAGTGAATTGCATCTGTATCCACAGGAAGGAGGCACTTTGTGCTCCACAAGAGTCCTGAAAATTACATGTGTACTTACCTGCCTGTAGCTTTGACATATAGAACCACAGCAGTAACTACCGTTATTATAGCTGAGTGTACAGAGATTCAGAGATGTGACATAAACAGTTTCATTTGAGTTCTTACTTTTGCAAAGTAAAATGAACCATTAGCACTTGAGTAAAATATTTCACCACGCTTTCCACTACTAGCACACTGTCAGAAAATCAGGTGCAACTTTAGTGAAAAAGGCTACCAGAACATAGAGCCACAGTGCAGCTGGAACTTTTTGACCCAGAAGTAAATAAAAGCCTATTCATAATCACATACTTTCCAAATAACACAAATCAAAAATAAACTAGTGCTAAAATATGATGTCACGCAGTTCACCTTTTGTGTAGACAGAAATGGTCAATTACAAAAAAAAAAAAAAAACATAAAAGAGATATTGCTATTTTTTGGCGTGCATTACTTTCAAATGGTTTTATTGAATACCATTTCTAAAAGTTCAAAACCGTTGCACCTTACAGTCAGCTAGCTCAGTATGACACAAAATGGTGTCACACTGAAATATGTACCTTGCTTTTTTAGTAGGAAAAATAACTTTTGTATACATATATACATATTTTTTGTATACATATTTACATACATATACATATACACAGACTTTCGGGCAGCTGGAATAAAGCCTATTATAATGGCAGAGGTTCATAAAAACATAGACCACAGTGACCCTCAGAGCATCTCCATATCACAGACATCTGAGGCACGTTCAATCTGAAAACGGTGTGCAATGATTTATCATGGTTTCTGGCTTGAACGACATGTTTCCTCGAAACGGTGTGCAATTAAATGGTGTGCAGCGGGTTTTGAGGTACGTTTTTCTCATTTGGTGGGTGTGTCAGAGGTGTTATCCAATCAGCTGTGACGTGTATATAAACCCCGCCGTGCAGCAGTATTTAAAAAGCAGCTGTAGGTGTAACACTCGCCTGTCATGACAGGGTGTTCAACGCGCCATTGTTTCCGTTTAAATAAACGTTTTGCTACGTGTTGTGAGGGCTGAACGCGACCCTGCTGGCTGTGACCCCAGATTTTTATCAACAAACAACCCGTTTGTTTTCTTGTGAGCACACCTTAATTATCTCGTTATCTCGAGCAAATGAGCTTTGTTCTCTTGATAACGAGATAAATTAACCCGTTATCATGAGAAAAAGAGCTTTGTTTTCTCAAGATAACAAAATAATTAACTTGTGATCTCAAGATAACGGCATTAAAAAAAAAATGCATGCATCGCCATTCTGGGCTTCTGCATTTACAGTAGACGCCCACTAAGCTTCGAATATGGGCAGAATAGGCCACTATTATGTCTCTGCTTTCCTGAAAGATCGACAAAAAAAATACATCCATCCTACTGGAAATAGTGGAACAGAAGTTAATGGAATAGAGGCTAACTAGGAAGTGAGGACAGGACTTCAGCTATATCTGAAGTCTCCTCCAGGAGGCGACTTTGAGCACTAAAACAGGCTGAAACAAATAGTTGGACTTTTCCAGAAACTCAACTCAACTCAATAAAAGATGCTACCCTTTATTTTTTTATTATGAATTGGAGAAAATTAGCAGATGGTGTTTGAGATACACACATTTTAATGAGCTTAGATGAATGAACCATCTGGAACCATTTCAGTTAAAAATGCGTCTTTCCCTCTGGTTATTCAACCAATCAACATCCCATAGCCCCGACACTGGTGAAAATCTTCTGAAAGTGTCATTATTTCACAACTGTCAATTTCATGTTGGCTTGTTATTGTCTTCATTATAAGCACTGGGCTGAGTAACAATAGCCATGACTGTAGCAGTCCAGTTACTCATAAATATTTGAAATCAACTCCGATCATTTTATTTACTTGCATTGGCTGCCGTGTGACCGCCCACGCAAAACCTCAGCACTGCCCCCTGATGTCCAAAAGACTGTACTGCGCTCTTTCGTCTTTTGTCTCACTGCCGTCAGTGCTTTGGCTTTCTCTCTCCATAGACTCTGGGACAACTCTGCGCACAGGAAAAAGGACAGCACATGTATGTCACCAGATCCAGTCTCAGTATAGCTGAAATTACCAGAGTCACGCTGATGCATGCCAGGGCTGCACTGCTGGAAGAATCATGAGACAAGCGGGATAAAAACTCCAAAATTGCAGTAAATCTGAGAAAACAAAACAAAACTGCCCAGCATTCTTCCCATTAACTATCAAACCCCCTTGACTGTCCCTCCAAAGCAATTTGTAGTGCCAGATTGCCTGCATGCAGTATGATTTAACCACAGGGAAAAGTGGCTGTTTATCAGACAAGCTGGTATTTAACTTTGTAGGACACATTTGTATTGATTGGGATTTGTAATTTTCTCCTGAGTAGATTGAGCTGCTGGTTGCAGGCTGGCATGCATTAAAATTAACAGGAGGTGCCTCCAGCATGGCTGAGTAATACCACTCTGCAGAGAGCCACGCATGATCCTCACGGTCATTTACGCTGTTAGGAAGATTCCCACAGGACAAGTAAAATGCTCTTTTTCCTGGCTGAGAAAAACAAAAGTATACCTTTTTGTTTTCGGTATAAAGTTTTAAAGTTTTGGATGAGAATAAAATCAGAAGTGATCACTGCAACATCCAGCTCCACATGCATTTATGATGAAAAATTCAATTTGATGAAGGCAAATTTGTTCTGGTTCAAATGTGACATGATGCTTTTCTCTCCTAATCGTTCATTCTTTCAGTCTCTCTATCCACTTAGTCCTCATCAGGTTAATGGGGGCTGAAGCCTATATCCCAGCATGCATTGAGTACAAGCCAGGGAATCGCCCTGAAGAGGTGATCAGTTCATAACAGGACTAAGACAGGCAAACACATGTATTCATAGACAGACACTCGTATTGATATCTGTGGATTAATCAGAGTCCTCAATCCACCTGACTTGCATCTGTTTTAATGACACGACTCTGTGGTAACCTGTGAGCCTCTGTGCTGTCCTCTGTAGCACACATCCTGCTGTTCAATATGTATTAAATTTATTTACCCAGAGGAGATTTACTTTTTTTTTTTCAGCAATGCCCTGCTTCATATTCATGCTTTCACACACATTCACACCTGGGAGCTGACTTTTACTGTTGGCCACAGAGCAGTTTAGGGTCAAAGTGCCTTGCTCGAGGACATGTTATGCTAGCTGAGTGGATATTGCCCACAAGCCCTCTTAGCTTGTAGTATTTTTTAACTTCCCACAATCTGACCCTTAAGATTTTCTAAACCGAATGGCCAGCCATCAAATATGACACCGACCTTGACTACTATAAAATCTTCCATTTCTCTGTTAGCTATGTTGCAGGGAGGACATGCTAATTTATGTTTTTATTTTGTGCTAAATTTAGAATGGATTTCCAGTTTCTAATAAATAACATTATTATTATTATTATTATTATTATTGTTGTTGTTGTTGTTGTTGTTGTTATATTATTAGCCTTAGCAGTAGTAGTAATAGTTAATGAGTCTTAAACTGATTTGGTAGGGAGCAGTAAAATAGAGGGGAAATAAAAAAATAAAAATAATACAATAACAAGAAGAAGAAGAAGGATGAATAACATAAGCATATTACAAAATGTAGAAGTTGTAATAAACCAACAGGCTACACTTCATCTCCAGTACAAACACTGCTAGAAGGAGTGTGTGTGTGAGTGAATCAATATGAGTTGTCTAACATATTGACCTTGTGTCAGAATGGTTGCCAGCTAAAACCAACGTGCATAAAAATGTACAAAAAAATGAAATAAAAAAAAAATCCGACATCCCAAAGTTGCATCCATTTTCAGCGTGAACCAGCCACTTCAGGCTGATCAAGATGATGTTTGACATGGGTTGCCAGGTAGCGCAAGAAGAAAGTAAGCCAAATATGTGAAGTATATTATACTGTCAATCTTATCTGACAGGTATTACTAGTAGCATTTAGTCTACAGTGTAATAAAATTCAATCTACAGATGATTCAAGCGCAGTGCTTGTCGATACCAAACCTTGCAGTGTGAGTGGGCATTTAGGTTGATCCCATTAAAAAAGCAGAGGAAGGGGAGAGAACTAACCTCTTGACTCTTAGTTATTTTCCTTCCAAGGACCCTTTCTTCCTCTGAGTGGCCACCCGCTTTCACCTTTTCTCTCTATTCACTGACTTGTCCACTCAGACTTTGAAGAGGTGGCGTGCAGACGAGCAGACCTCTGACATCCATTTCTGTTCATAAACCGCTGAGCGTTTCAGTCATACACTGGTCCTCGTCGCCGCAAACGGCTGGAAAATAAGGCTGGTTTTCGAGTACATATCAAAGCCTCATTTTAAAGTGTGTAAAAGAGCTGGTTGTGGATGTGAAGTAGCGCCACTTGAGCGAGAGGTGCAGGTTGATGGATTTCAGGGACGCTCCAAATGATTTCATCAGGTTGGGATTTGATTGGCATGTCGGAGCAAACCAAAACATGAGTCGCTCATTACATCATCTTGTTTGAATTCAGCTCAGCCGATCTGCCAAAATGATGAAAATGCGGATCTCATTTTGATGATCGATACGCTGCCTTCTCTGGCGCACACACACACACACACACACACACACACACACAGCCCTGTCCTCTCTGCCTGTGTGATGTTTTCCTATGGTTGTGTGTCCACAAGGACTCTCTTTACAGCGCCGACTTCTTTTTCCTCATTGTTTGTTATGGAAAAGAACATTCTGTTGACAGCGTGGAGAACTGAGCTTGTTTTTTAGCGCTCATTGTAGCGGGCGCCGAAACTTCTAAACACTTCGGCTCCAGCACAAGAGTGCAGCACATCAAGCAGGCCTTCAGTAGTCGCATAGCAACAGCAGGAGCCATGACTAGTTTTTCACAGCGACGGCTGTGCGCTGCAAGCTAAAATAAAAAGACATGCTCGGTGGACAAGGGAAGGTGCTCTGTTTTTTTTTTGTTTTTTTTTGACAGCGGCGCATGTTGTTTATGAAGTTTGCCTCGTTGTACTTTTGCTCACTCTGAATTGTGCTTGTCGGCTCTATGATTTTCTTCACAGCTCACCGCCTCATTCCGTCTAATTTCTACCCCGAGGCATCTGAGCAGGGTCTTGATTACGCTCCTTAACAAAGTGAGAGAAAGCCATGATAAACACTCCAGTAACCCCTGCTGAGAATCATTATCTTCATTCTCACCATCGCGCCAAAGGTCACACTGATTTCCACAGCGGCGCACACACAGGCGCACGCACGAGACGCGCGCGCACATTCACGATTCTCCAAACGGGTCAGCGAGTCAGATTCATTTTTTCACCTGCCTGTCAACAAACAAAGGCGCTTTCTGGAGGAAAAAACCTACGCAGGGAATAAGCATCGACTCTTTAGGTGAAGGACAGCAAATGAAGAGTTTATTCTTGTTATTTGTGTCAATACCAGCAGGGAAGTAAAACCTCTATACTGTGTGTTTATTCGGTGAGAATGTAGATGCTGTATTTGACAACTGCGCACATACTACTTACTTTTCATTTCCTATCACGGTGCCAAGAACCTGCAGGGTGAAGTTAGAGCTCAAAATCCCTCTGATTTATATCTGCATTTGCTCACCGAACAAAATCCAGTGGGCTGATACTGGGAGGTTATTTTTGTTTCCTTGAATAAGTAATGAATTTTTCATTCCCGTCTCCTTTAATATGTAATCAAGCAACGCTAGGCTGTGTTTCTTATTCCTGTGGAGGACCTTTCAACATACCTACCAGGCATTCATGGGGAATTTGCATTCGTAATCACTCCCCCTTCGCCGTCGTTACAGCTTCGGTGGTTTCTGAAAAGGTGCTAAAACAACTTTGCCCCTGAGAGACCACAAGGACAAGGAAACTGGCAAAATATATATAGATGTCGGCGTGAAGGGTGGGGATACTTCACAAATCAACCTGATTATTTTAATTTCCCCTCTCGACGCGCCACTTGGATCAATCTCCTGTTGTAGAGACGTCAAAAATGAAGTTTCAAAGATGCCAAGAGTGCTAGCAAAAGCATTTTTGAGTGGTTTTAGTGCTTCAAACGGACCCCTCCAAGAATTTAAAGAATGTAAAATCCTGCATTTGAAAGAGCACTTAAGCAATGCTGTGGACTGCATGAGGAGGGAGAGAGAGAGGAAGAGACGGAGGGAGGGTGGAGAGAGAAAGTGTGTGCATGTGTGGTAGTGTATGTTATATGGGGCATTTCATAGTGGTAAGGTAAATGAGCAAGGAAGGCCTGGGTGCTGCTCGATCCGATCACACACACACTCTATCATCCTCCTGTGCTCAACACCTAACAAGGATATGTATTCTGCTTCCTCAAAGCAGGTTGCAGGAATCCCAGAGGTCCCTCCGATGCTAGGGTGGCCCCTGGTGTAAATATGTGTGTGTAAGTGTGTGTGTGTGTGTGTAAATGTGCACGTGTGGAGGAATGTCTGTGTTTGTCCTTATAGCTGGATTCATGGCCGTGCATGTGGCCGTGTGTGTGTGTGTGTGTGTGTATGTGCATTCATGTGTCTGATTGGTGTGTGTGTGTGTGTGTGAGTGTTCCAGGGTGGAGAAGAAACTCCACTAATAGCCCTGTCGTCTCTGTGGGCTCTCTCCCAGGCTCGGCCGACCTTGAGCGGGGGGCTCTTAAAAGATGACATGCCCAGGCTTTCCTCGCGCTCTGCCCCGAAGTTGGAGAAATATCGTCTAAACCCCTCCATTAATCATGCAACTCCTGGGTCATTAAACACCCCAAATCGCCCGCTGCACCATCTACCTTTACAGACATGCTATCTCCTCACAATAGCCAGGAGCTGTGACATTGCTCCTTAATAACAGCCACACACGTCCCTCCCTCCCCTACCCTAACTCTGTTTGGAAGTGAGTTTCTCTGCTACGCGTGAGTACCGTGCCACTAATGCAGAGAGACGTGTGTAAATCAGGAGATAATGAAAAGGACGGAGGCCTCAACAAGCTCCCCGTGCGTTGATCTCACTTCTTACTTGTTTCGTTCAAGGCAAGTCGCACACCAGACGCGATTTCACGAGGCAGTTTGACTCCATTCACTGTTTATGAGAAGCAAATAGACGCATGTGCACAGCATGATGACACAGGTGAAGATCATTAAGGTAACAATTTGGGGGCTTAGTTACAACGCAGTGATGCCAATTTAGTAATTTTGTTATCAACTTTTCAGACTATTCTGGCAACTTTTTCTTTTTCTTTCTTTTTCTTTACCAAAAAGCACCTGGCAACAAATTTAACTACCTTTAAAATTTATTTGGAACTCTTAGCAGCTTTTGAAAAGTGACTCAAACACTAAAATGCACAACTTCTCCTCCTAAATGGCACAAAAACCTCATAAAAATGCACTGTGTTTATATTACTTCACATTACTTTATGTATAAAAATGTGATAATAAACAAACAAATCTAAACTAACAAATTTCAAGATGGTTAGTCAGTGTGACTAATGTAATTGTGTATTCTACATAAAGATGCAGTTTTACGTCATTACATACGTCATCATGCAATGACATCCCAACGTCTTTTAGCAACTTTTAGCAACAAATCAACCTACCTGTAGCAACTACCCCTGAAAATTAGTTGGCAACACAGTTACAACGTAAGGTCTGCAATGTTGCTAGCTTAACTATCCCATCACGCTAAATCAGCTAGCTAGCTCAAAATGAAGAAAATGAAAAGTTAAAATAAGGGCTCCATAAACAAACATTAACAAACATTTGCCCAAATGTTGTCTTCAAAACACACCCGCTAAAAACTGACTTGGTTTACATGTCAATGAGGGTGAAGGAAGGGAAATTGGAACTCCTAACAAAATAAATGAGGTCGTGTCCTCAACACGCTAGACTTAATTTCTGCCCATATGGAGCTCACACTAACATTAGCGATCCATAGTGGGGGAATAATTATATTATTTTATGTACATTCAATAACAGGCAATTTATATCTTTATAAGTACCTTGCACTGTTAATGGGAAAAGCAAATACTAAAAGGTTTCAAAGCTGGTGGTTTGTGGTGGTTAAGCTGATGATTAAGTGCACAACTTCACTTCACACCCTTTTCAGACATGATACAGAAGCCAAAAACTAACTGTGTGGTTTTAGCAGCCTTTGAAACACAGCACGTCATCAGATTGTACACAGAT
>OMLF01057377.1:1563-14195 GCA_900302615.1 Holocentrus rufus | reverse complement strand
GAAAGTCCGTTGCTCACTGGCTCTGAATACACAGACAAACCATGGGTCACAGGAGGGATGGGATCAGTATTGGCTTGGGATGGGTGTCATCACACGTTTCAACCAATTAGAGCATTTGGGGCGGGCCTAAGACTGCTGCAGCGCTCACATGAACGGGAAAAGAAAAAAACTGACAGGGACAGAAAAATGGAGAAAGTTACTGAACTCTTACATGGATGTTTTCGTTTTAAGTCTCTTCCAGATGGCAGAGTTCATATAGCAGTACTTTGAAAATAAAAGCACACAATACACTACTTTTGAATTCATTATTGAATTTTGCGCATACTAATGTGATTAATCGTGATTAATCGCAGAAAATCATGTGATTAATCGCGATTAAAAATTTTAATCGTTGCCCAGCACTAGAAATAAATTGAAGATAGCAAGAGGAGGATAGTTGGGCTGGGTGATATATCTATATTGTATTGATGTAGTGATATTAGACTAGATAGCGTCGGTAATTTTGGATATCATAATATTGCGATATGGCATAAGTGGTTTTAAAGGCTGCAAACTTACTAGATTGCTCTATCTGTTATTTTCTTCTACCTGCTGATCATCATATTATATTCACATTACTAATGATTGCTTGTCAAAAATCTTATGTGTAAATACCTTATGAAAGCAGCAACAGTCATCCCTATAATACTGTCACAACATCGATATCGAGGTATTCAGTCAAAGATATTATTATATTTGATGATCACCCAGCCCTAGAAGATAGGCCACATTCCAATATTTTTTACAAGGCCTCCTCTTGTTCTGTACTGATTGCCAGAGATGGGCTTGGCTCCAATATTTTCCCATTACCCCAGGTCCAGTATCAAATAAAAAGGCCAAAACATGGCCATTTATAATACAGTCATGTTCAATTCATACTCCTCCTCCCGACCTTCCTTTATCTCCACCAGTGCTGCAGCCACCAGCAGCTGCATGCTGACTTAACTCCAGCACACATCCAGCACTTATTAAAGAAAGGAAAGAACGGGAGATCTTATTAGCATGCCATGTTATAAAGAGACGAGGATGGAGGGAGAAGAGGGAAGAAGATGGGGCATAAGTGGAAGGAGGAAAGAGGCCTGATGAGAGTGAAGATGAAGATTAAGATGCGCGTGTGTGTGCCTGTAGATTTCCTACCCTCATCTACAAGACACTGCATAGTTTTTAATTTTGGTTGATAATTTTAAATGTCAAATGATATACTGTGTATTAGGTTCAATATTTGTTTTTTCCATTTATTATAAACCAGAACTGGGTCAGTCAGCGTGTCCAACTCAGATATATGATGGATATGATGCAGGTTAGTGTCTCATGGTGGAAGTGCTGATTAAAAGGTTTTTCCACCCTACCAGGAAAACATTTCTAGGCAACATGATAAATTTCAGTGGGCGTAAAAATGGTCAAATTTAAAGCTATTGAGTCTCCCCACAAAATTGCAGCTATTTGCAGGTTCTGGTAGTAATCAGAACTGGCATGAACGCTGTTTCAGAGAGCTTTCCCCTTTCAAGGCAGTTTTCTGAAGGAAACACTTTGCAGCATTTGCAGAGTTCCTCCTCCTCCTCCTCCTCCTCCTCACCTTCATGACAATGAAGAGGACCAGGGTGACGAAGACGTTGACCTGCGGGTGCTTCCAGGCCTGGGAGTGGCTGATGTAGTCAAACTCCTCGGCGATGCCCTGCTTGGCCCACGTCCGGTTGTCCAGCAATGTCACCAGAGACTCCTTCTGGGTCAGCTGCAGGCAACAGGAAGTGACATCATCAACACGTGCCAGGAGAGAGAGATACCTGCAACTTTGGGGTTTTAAATTAAGAGTTTACTTGGCCATTAGTGAGTTTCATGGCTTGGTATCAGTGATCTTGGTTCGACAACTGTGCAACTGTGTAATTGTCAATGTACTTCAGTCCTGAAAAATGTGTTTTGCAGAAATGCTACTTTCCAACAGTCATCCACAAAGAACATGTACAACTGCATATAAAAAAATATATAATTTCTCCATAACATAGAAAAATGGAACTACTTCACTTGTGATATGATCCATTCCTTTTCTACCATCTGATTTCTCTAGATCAAAGTTATGAGGAAAAACACTGAAACACAACCGGAGTCGGGAGCCTCACGTTCATGGAACGGCGAAGTGGAGCTAAATCTCACCAAAACCTCGCACACATCTGCCCTGTGCGGATGTAAATGTAAATGTGGCCACTTGGAATGAAAATAACTTTAATACATAAGTCAACAGCACGTCAGCACAGGCCGATGATATGCCCAAAGTGTATTAAGATATGTCAGTGAAGATTTAAGATAGCGGGGCTGCGAGTGTGTGACAAGACAAATTCATCTGCGGCTCTGTTTTAAACCAGGAATAGCTACAGACACTAGCGGTGATAATGTCGCCTACCGCCACAGAAATGATGGGCGAGAAGTATGAGAGCACGGCGGTGGGATGTGAGATAGAAACGAGTGTGTGTGTGTGTGTGTGTGTGTGTGTTTGCATGTGTGTGTCAGAGAGGTTTTAGGGGAGCAGGGCAGAGTAGGCTGTATAATCAGCAGCTTATTGTGGCAGATTTAGAGCTACAAGAGCCTGACTCACCCTCTCATTAGGCACCAAGACCAAGGGACTGTGTGTGTGTGTGTGTGTGTGTGTGTGTGTACTGTATGTGTGTCTAAGGCCTGAGGATGCACAGAACATTCTATTGCTAATTCTGATCATTAGACAGATGAAGGGAGTAAAATTGGAGAGGTCTACATGAGTCACATCTCTCTCTCTCTCTCTCACACACACACACACACACACACACACACACACACACACACACACACACACAGGTGGGTCATAGGACTCATCCAACACCCTTCAGTACCAGGGGTATAGACGATACACACATTTGATGTTCACACAAAAATCTACACAAAATACCCCATAATGTCAAAGCAGAGTTATCGGAAATGTTGCTGTTGTGTGAATTGTGTCAGTATAAAAGTTCATGTGTGTGTGTGTGTGTGTGTGTGTGTGTGAGAGGGAACCAACCTTTCCAGCCATAAATTGTCCAAAGCCAGGGGGAAATGTTAACGTGGAAACAAGCAGAGTGACCAGAGCTGGATACAGCAGACGCCTGGGAGAGAGGGAGAGAGAGAGAGAGAGAGAGAGATGTGAAGAGAATAATGAAGATAGGGATAAGGGAGGGAGCGAGACATGGAAAGAAACAAAAGAAGATCGATAGAGGACAAGATTAAATGAGTTCATATGAAAAGGGTTTTTTTTCCCTCCTCCTTCATCATTAAAACCGGCAGACTCAGTCAACATGACTACATTAAATGATTGCATGAAATCAAGCGAAGCGTTCAATTTGAAACGGTCCCAAAAATGTGAGTGAATAAGTAAACACCATTCATTAGTGCTCTCATGATTAATGTCTCTACTGCAGCAACGGTTTGGACCAATGGAAGAACTTGAGACTATAAATCATGCTGCACCCCCAACTCTCAAATGTTTTCATTCCCAACTCTCATGTGAACCTGACTGATCAGCCTCCCCACTAACTATGACATTTTATACAGCAACGCTGTCATGCGAAATACTCCAATTTTGAACCTCCATGTTTGAACTTCAGTTGGTGAATTATCGAGGAAAATCGGAGGAAACTTGGACTTTCCACTGGGGAAAGAAATACACTCGTCAACAAATTATAAACAAGGCTGTGACTTTCGAAAGAGACACGTTTTTTTCACCAAACAGCAGCAATATGTTGCACTGATTGGGGTCTTCAGTGCTATCAGCCAGTGTTTGTCAAAGTGTGTCTGGGGACTCACTAAGGGTCCTTGAAAAGATTCCAGGGGTCCCCTGCCAGATAACCAATAGAGGGCTTTAAATGATGACACACCCTGTTGGATGACAACAGCTAAGAACAGCCATTATCTCCCATTCACTTCTGTGCTGTTTTAACTGAAGAAAGCTCCTTTCAGCACGAAATCATCTGATTGATTTTGTGTTTAGATAATGTCAGCTTGTTAGCTAGCTAATCACAGCATCTGATCAGCTAACCATCACTGTTGTGTGTTGAGTGTTGAGTTGTGTAGTTACCTGAATGTGATATGAGGCTACATGGTAGCAGAATATCTTAATAAATTGCTCTGTGCTCCCCTGGGCTGCTAATCCAGAATACTAATCCAGAATAACACTTTGAACAAATAAACAAACACAAAGAAAGTGGTTTGTACTGATATAAAAACAAGTCCCAGTACCCATTGCTTTAGGAAATTAAACAGCTCTTATCTCGTTATTTTCCTATTTGAACTGGAAAGTAGATCCGGCAGGTAGCGTCTGCAGGAAAAATCCGCATAATGTAGGTACCTTGTGCCAGAAAAAAACTTTTGTTGTTTGCCTGTTGCTTTTTTCCACTGGCATCATCTGCTTTGTACATGTGCGTTTATGTGCTAAAAGTGTTATTTTGGGACCTGTTTTGCTGTGCTACGGAAGTGAAGAGATACAAATCCAGTATCCTAGATTAGCAGCCCAGGTAGCACAGAGCAACTAGTGAGGATATTTCACCACCATGTGGACTCATGCCCAAGTAACGACCAACACGGCCAACACTCAGCCAAAGTTACATTTTTTAACGTTAGCTACTTTGCTAAATTAGCCTACTGGCTATTTAGCTAGCTAAGAGCTCAGGTGAGCTGACTCTCCTGTTTTGCAGTAAACAAAATGGCTGAAGACAAGACAGTTAACAGTCACATTAATCAAAATTTGGAAACAACTCCACCTTTCATAATCATAATATTACTGGATAACACAATATGGCAGCAACTTTTTCAGATATCTCCATTTATCATGTGTTCATCTGCACAGCTAATTCTCCTGGTGGCTGTCAATGATGCTACTACTGATGGCTGCTTGGAGATTTGTGACGCAACTAAGAAGACTTCTATGGTTTAATTTTACTGTAATTTAATTCACTAGAAATTATTCCAATCAGACGGAGTGTTAGATGGGACATTCTAATCACAGGCTTCTCCTCGCCTCCTATTATCTCTCCATGTTCAGTGTAGGCAGTTACACAAATAGATAATCAACAAAAATAGCTTCCCACATTCCCTTGTGACTAAATCTTATTTTTAGGGGATCCCTGTCATGATGACATCTGTTTTGATGACATCACCACGACGTGCCGCACTCACTTTTTCATGAGGAACTTGTTGATGGCCTTCTGTTTCCTGATGAACTGGACAATCAGACGGTTCAGGTAGACGAATAAAGCTCCGCCAAAGCCACTGGCAATACTGGAAAGAGACAGACAGAGAGAGATGGAGAGAGCTGGATCAGAGAGAGGAGTGGAATTGGATTTATGTGAAAGTTGCGCTCCTTTCCAACGTCATGGCAGGTGGAAAGGAACAGACATACACAACACCTACAGACAGCTTTAAACAGAAGACAGAAGGAGAAAAAAAATGGTTCGATATGGTAATTTAGGCTAATTCAAATATCAAATATGGGATGAAAGATGGAGGCGTGGAGGAATGAGATAGAGAAAGAAGATTAGAGAGAGAAAAAGACTGGAGTGGGAGGAAAAGAAAAAGACACGTGGCGAGGATACAGTGTGGATGTAGAGGAGGAGAAAGGAGTTGGAGAACGAGAGCGAGACAGAAAGCAAATGGAGATAAACAGGGTGGAGATAAAAAGAGAAAAGTATAATAGCGGCTGAGAAAGAGAGAGAGAGAGAGAGAGAGAGAGAGAGAGAGAGAGAGAGCATAAAGGTAAATGGGGCTGTGTGGGGGAGTCGGAGAAGACAAAGCACAAAAAGAGGTTTACATAAGCATGCATTTAAAAGCTCAGTGGGAGTCCTCTTTATGACAGTGAGGGAGAGAGAGAGAGAGAGAGAGAGAGAGAGAGAGAGAGAGAGAGAGAGAGAGAAACAGGAAAGAGGCAGTGAGAGAAAGAATAGATTCAGACAGCTATGCAGACAACCTAATGCTTATGAATTCATCTTGCTGCATTATTAATTCCGTCAAATACTTCTAAATAAATAATGAAAAGGATGATGAGGGAGTCTTTTCGGTCCTGTAGTGCAGCCTGGGGAAACACTGTGTGTGTGTGTGTGTGTGTGTGTGTGTGTGTGTGTGTTTGCCTGGTCTCATACTTGTGTTCTTTAGAAGACCACCTGTCACACAGAGAGAAAGATGAGGAAAATCCTCCAAAAGGAGGGCAATTTGGTCAGTCCTCACTTCTGGACGTTGGGATTAGGACTTTTCTTTGGGGTTGGGGTCTGGATTAAGACTCGACTTACAGTCAAGTGCTGAAGGGTTTCCCTTGGGGGAGGAATGGAAAAGTGCAAAGAGAGTTGATGAAAAATAAAAAAGAAAGAAATAAAAGAGAACCAGTTTGATGAAAACTGTAATATTTGGTCAGGTTGTGGAGAGTCAGTGTGAACCCAGCGGAGCAGCAGGTTGATGAGTTGAAATAGTTTAGTTGTTCCTTAAATTGCAAACTTCATTTAGGTTGTTTCACCCAGGAAATGTATTTATTGTAACTACAGAAGAAAATATGACTGTTACATAGGAGGGAAATGCAACTGAATGCAGTCAGTGGAAGGTCCTTACAGGTGCAGCAAAACATGTGTGTTTATTTGTGTGTGTGTGCATACTTTTTTATGTATCATGTATATATTTAGCTTTTAGCTCAAAGGTTTAACTGCTCAATCAATTAAAATGATCTTTTAACCTTATCACCTTTTTATATTTTATATTCTATTTTATCTTTTTTGTTTTTTATCTTCTTATTCTTTTTACACTCTTCATATTTTATCTTTTTAACTTTTATTTTTTATACTTTTTAAATTCTATCTTCTATTTTTTCTTATGTATTTTCATGGATTGTTTTTGCTGTTTCAATTTTCTCTATACAACATCTTGAATTTACCTGTGTATGAAACATGCTTTATAAATAAAATTGTAAGTCGATGTGCATATATATTTTTTTGTGCAGGAGGCAGGTTGTCTCTCAGTGCGTGTCACTGCTAAAACCTGGAGCATTAAACAGGAAGTAGAATGGCGTCTAAGATACTTTTCAAAGACGTGTCCTAGCTAGCTGGACAAACTCTCTCTGGCCCAGTTGACTGAGACACTGACCGACTTTCCCCGCTTGACAGCAACTGGCAGAGGGAGGTGGAAACTACGTCAACACACATACGCACACAGCAAGTATAAAAATGGGACTAAGCGGGGCTGCCGAGTTCTCTGGAGGCAGTGTTTAGTGTACTGTATGTGGAAGTCACTCTGATCTGACAGTGGGTGTAAAGAACAGCCAAAAGACAAGAGGAAAAAATAGGAAAAAGACAGGAAAGAAAAGAAGAGAGGGATTTTCTTCTCCTGGGGAGCCCACGCACAGTTAGACACGGGTCTGCACTTTTATCTGAGAGAGAGAGGGAGGAGGAGAGAGAAAGAGAGAGAGAGAGAGAGAGAGAGAGAGAGAGAGAGAGAGAGAGAACTCCCCTCCTAATCTCTCCAGCAGCTTCCTTCTAGGAGGCTCTGGTCCCATTCTCCGTCATGGAGGAGCCCTGAGGCTAAGGCAGGCTAAAATAAAAAATAAAACACCCTCGGTGTGCCAGCAGCTGGCTAAATTATCTATGTAGGGGTTGACTCATGCAGGCTACCCTGAATTCACACCTCCACACACTACAGTAAGACGAGCTGGAAGGGACTGAAGTGAAGAATAACATGTGACGAGCTTCTGTCTTCCTGTACGGTCCTCTCTGCAGTGTGCTTCCTGTCACATTAATGAAGACATGTGGGAATAACCACTGGAATGACTTGACAGTTGAAAGCAGCGACTTCACACGTTTCATCCTGTATGAAGCCGTCAAGACGCCTTGATTTAGCTTTTCTATAGATTTGAGTGGCTCAGATTAGCGTTTTGACATAGAACACATGGACTTAGTGTGAGATACACGTCACGTGTTCATGTGCTACAGCAAACCAAACAATATAATGTTAGTCACAAGGAACAAAAACCAACGAGCAACTGTGTTTTATTTGGAATGAATATATATGTTGACTCCTTGTTGGTAAAAGATGAACACTGTTCAAGGAGGAAGTTTAATTCAACGGGACATGAAATCAGCATGAACAGCCAATGAGCGCTTTGTGGCTCAGCCGATTGGTTAATGACGTTTCGATGTCACAACTCACCCAATGACGGCGAAGGCAGGAAGCTCCTGGAGGTCGAAGGGGAAGTCGAGGCGGAAGCGAGTTTTGAAAAGGGCTGTGATGGTCTCTGGAGGGAGAGGGAGGACGGACGGAAGGAAAGCTCATCATGTGTGAACATTTCACTCAATGTCATGAACATAAAACTGGAAAGGTTGGAATTTTCTGAGCTCAGGGGCTCGAGAGCAGAGACGCTTATTGGTTGGCAGTCTGTATGAATAATAATGTTGCATGTGTCTATTTTCACTCTGTTTATTTCTGCAGTTGTATAACACAATTTTGTTTTCACTATATTAATCAAAACATCCATTACATGACGCACATTTTCTCCGCTTCAGTCTGCAGCTGCAGCACAAAGCAGCTCTCTGCCACTTGTGTTTCTTATTACATGGCCCTTATTAAAATAAGTCTGAAACATACTACGACCAATCCTGATGGCCTTTCATGGTTATTATAGATTATTTTACTTGGGCTTAATAAACTCACATATATACACAAAGACAGCGGGGTCCAAAAAACTATTTTATTTCAGCTTTTATCATAAACTAATACAGTTTTTTAGAAAATCTGACAAATATTTGTACATATTTTGTCCATATGAGGAAATCGTACACAGAGTACACAGACTCACACTCACATTCTCGAAGAAGCACGCACATGACCACTTGGTCTCACTCTCTCACACACACACTCACACACACACACACACACACACACACACACACACACACACCTGGAGCTTACCTTCGTCTCTGTTCCACACAGCCAGTACTCTGAAGATGAAGGCACTGAAGGTAGCAGCGAAGAAACCTCTCCAGTAGTTCCTCACCGCAAAGAACGTAGATGTTACCTCAATACTGAACAATACACCTGGATCACACACACACACACACACACACACCACACAGAAAAATACTGTTAAATGTACCAATTAAATATTCGTAATTAGTTGCATCCTGTATAATATGCATAATAATGTACTGGCAAGAGCTCAGGTCACATTTTCCAGATATGATTAATATTCCACTGCAAGAAAAACTGCATCTTTACAACTCATTACTCTAACAGAGAATCTTAAAATCTTATTTTCCCAGAAACCAACAAAAAAAAATCTGCAAGTGGGGTGAGACGGCTCCTTTTGTTTACTTTGTAGTTTAGTCTGTTTGAAATCTGATCACTCCTCTATAGCTTGCTGTACGACAGCTCCTTGATTCACCAACTGATACTGTGAAGCAGTGATTCAACCCGCCGCCAGTGTGATTCAACCTGCATGTTTTACATTTGCTCTTCTCAAAACCTGTGAGTGATTCCCTCTGTCCCGGGAATAATCCTCTGCTCCACAGGAAGTGACATCTTCCACATTTACAGAAGCAAAGACAACATGTTATATGGCAGAAATATAGAAGGGAGGAACAAATCCAAGTATGTGCAGTATGTCCGGCCAGTGCTGACACAGAGCGCAAAACACCAAAGCAATGAGCGCTTCTCTCTCCAGCCAAAATCAAGAAAACCGATTATTGATTATTGATTATTGATTATCGATAATCGATTCGGATTATCAAACTGACTCACCTCCAATCGGGGCGGCAAAACAGCAGCCGACTCCTACAGCACAGGCTGCTGCAAGCATCTCAATGTTCCTCGACTCATTCTGAAACACACACACACACACACACACACACACACACACACAGACATACGGAGAGTAAGCTACACTGTCAACAAATCTATGACTTCCATATCATACATTTAAACACACACAAGCTGTAAGAAATGGAAGCATTCATAAAACAGAATAAGAATGAAGAATTAAACCTACAATAAAAACACATCAACAAGCTGTGTGAACCTGTGACAAAGACGAATAAAGATAAGAGTGAAACATTTATCAGCAGACAGGTTGCTGTGGAACATGCAACAGTGAAGCAGATGGAAATGAATAAATAAAAAAGACTGAGCAGTGTGTGTTTGTTTTTTTTTTGGACAAGCCTGATCTTACCTTGGCTCCTATGAGACTGGCTTCCTTCAAGCAGCATGGCAGCAATAAAGAAAGTTTAGTGTGTGTGTTTGTGTGTTTGTGCGAGTGTGTGTGTGAGAGAGAGAGATATAGTGTGTGTGCTTTTCCTACTCTTATAAACTGTGGTACTCTTGCGATTAGTATGCTGCACTTCAAACTCTGGAGAGGACTAGATATTACTGCAGAGGGATGCTTCTCTCTCACACACACACACACACACACACACACACACACACACACAGACACGCATCCACCAAGATAGTCAGAGTAATATGAGGGGATGATGAGGGAAATATTAAATAGAGCTTACGGAGCAAAAAATGTCCATCTGTACAAGTTATTTAATCTAGAATTGAGTCTTTAAAAGCCATTTTAATTAAAAAAGTGAATAATTTTGCCATTGGGGTGAAATCATTTCACTCGTTTCCAAAGCAAATCAGCTTGTTTAAAGGATTTTTTTTTCCCAATCGAGAGACATTTTCTTGATATTACTGTGTTCTGCTTTTTCCTGCCTCATGATACTGACATTTGTTTCTAGAAAACTCTTTGCGTAAGTGAAACTGGACGGGATCAAAGTGAAACGATCTCACCCCCTCGTTTTCCTCTTGCCGATTTTAAGACGCAATATGAGATTACATCACTTGTTGATGTTTGTTGGAGTGTGTGTCAGTGTGGGCTGGACTGAAGGGCTGGGGGAGATGAAATTTGGGGTTTTGGAGAGCTGGGGGGGACCACAATGCATGCTGGGAAACTGCGGCCTTATCTTACCTTAGCCCCTATGAGACCGGGCTCCTTCAAGCAGCATGGCAGTGAGATACAAAGTTGAGAGGGTAAGAGTGTGTCTGTGTGTGTACTGCATGTTAAGGATGAATAAATACCACTTTGGTTGCCAATACCAATGAAATCCTTTTTAATCCTTCCCAACATGAGGTGCCAATCTGATACAGACTCATTTCTACTCCTTAATAACTGCAGATCTGTTAAAGATCACACTTCTTTTCAATCATTTTTATCCATCTTACAAACAGTAATCACCAAGCTCAAGCTGGGAAACAAAAGGCTCCAGAAATACTTACAAAATGAATTACGCCGCACATGACTGGTTAATCCTATTATTAATTTTAATGCAATTACCATTTGTTTCTCAAATGGAGTTTCAGCAGAAACATTTAGGCTGGATCAGCTGACATCAACAGATCTGATAATAGTATTTTTCCACGGTCTCGGAACCAGCATCGGCTTGTTTCAGATAAGTGCATCCTCAGTACAAGTGTGTGTGTGTGTGTGTGTGTGTGTGTGTGTGTGTGTGTGTGGATGTGCATGTGTCCTGCTTTTATGAACTGAAATACAGTACAGTGTAGCACTCTATCAGTATCTAAAAGCACAGTGGAACAAGAGCCGACTCTGAGAGCCCACGGGCTACATTAGCATACTGCGCTTCAAACTCTGGAGAGGACTACATACTGCTGCAGAGGGACACTTCACACACACACACACACTGCATTAATATGCCATAAAATGCAGCACAACACGCTTTCCGTTGGAGGGAGGGGAGAAGGCTACAGGGGAAAGGATGATGATGATGATGATGATGAGAGAGAAGAGAGAGATAAAGAGGCCGGCGGACCCGTGAAAAAGTGAAAGCGACAAACAGGCAGATAAACAGGAGGGAGGATGGAGGAGTCAGAGGGGAAGACTCTCAACTCCTTATGGAGTTGGTATGAGCTTTTGAGTTAGTTATTTTCCACAGGAAAATGATTGTAAACCCTCCCACTTCTGCAGACGTAAATGACAACTTTGATTTTCTACCCTGGCAGAGAAGACAAAGCTGGATGCTGAAGTCGAGCTGTAGTGTCATGAACCGATTTGTCCAACCGCTCTCCTCGTTTGCTCTTCAGTGAAATGAATATGCTGTGGTGAATACGCTTAATACTGTATTGTTGCTTTGTAGAAAAGAAGTACTGAAGGCCTGAATTAATCTAGCTGCTGTTGCAATGGCCTCCTATTTTGCTGGATTTTAAAGGACCACACCAGTAGTTCTGAATGTTTGGGCCATTTAGATACAAATGACCCACATTTTACATTGCAACAAACTATTCTGCAAATCATGTGAGGGCACAACAGACTGAACAAATAATATGATCAAATTGCCTAAATTTTCAAATTTGAATTTTTGGTGGAAACACCCACCTTATAATATTCTGCTTTTGGGGCAAACACACTCATTGTCATTCATAAACTGCAGAATTGATAATTCGATGTGTAAATGGAACTTTTCCCCAGGGATTATTTTCTGTTAGAGAGAGGAAATGGGCAGCACAAACGGGTGATTTTTTCTCCTTCTTTTTATTGATGTGTTGCTACCAAATGGAGGAGC
>OMLF01057374.1:14393-35533 GCA_900302615.1 Holocentrus rufus | reverse complement strand
CATGGAAAACTGTTTAGAAATCTGAGCAAGGGTTTACATAGCCCAATTATTGTGTTTCTCCAGAATAGCTGGCTCAAACAAATTTCTCTTAATCCCTTACCATGACTATGGAAACTGGCTCTCTTGTTTACATGGCATTTGAGAAATCACATAACTGCCCATATGTGGTGATTCGATAAAAAAAACCTTTGATTTAATAACCGCAGAATGAGCACTGCCTTTGATGAAGACAGCAGTGCTTTTATTCAATCAGATGTGTTTTAATCAAATAACTCCTGTTTTTATTTAAAGGTCTTATAATTGGGGAATTAATATATTAAAACAATTATGCTTTCATAACTCTTTCATCATTTATCAGATATATTTGCATCATTTAATTTTGTGAGTTCCACCATTCATATCAACACAATGAAAAAAGTAAGAGTGATTTGCTTGCATCACACTTAATTTGATGAAAGCAGAATAAGTTTTGACAGCCTTTATTAAATTTAGTGTGTTTTCATCAAGTCAGATCAAGGCAAAACACTTCTACACAACTTGAGTGCCAAATAAGTTAATTCTATTTTTTTTTTCCAAAAATTAACTATGTGTATAAAAAGTAGGTTCAAGGCACTCTTCTTACAAAAATTAAAGATTAAAAATTAAATTAAAACTTTTTCAGATGACTTTCACAGTGATGTTATAATCATCAAAGAAAAGAAAAAAAGAAATAAACACTTGAAATATATCAGTCTGTGTGTAATGAATCTATATAATATATGAGTTTCACTTTTTGAATGGAATTATTGAAATAAATCACCTTTTTGATGATATTCTAATTTATTGAGATGCACCTGTATATATAAACAGTCAGACAAAATAAGAAAACAAAAACCTATAACTAATGAATATCCATCTACGGCAACATAGGCATCAGACCACACAGAGCAGAACAACTACAGAAAAGGACTACAATCTATTTCTTCATTTTGTCCTGGATATACTTGGATATACTGTAACTATATTTGTATAATTTAGCTTGAGTACCACTCTTCATAAATGGCCACTATAATGATGTAGGCATCAAAATCTTGCATAATGCATTGTATGAAGTGTTATGATGAGCAATGGACAATCCCGGCTAAAACTGTATTATTTGTATTTGTTTATTTATTGTTTTTTGAGTGAGTGTTATGCTTTTATTTTGAAAGTAATTTTGTCCTGCTTCCGCTTTCATTTTGTGCGTCTTCAGGCGATCTGCAACCTGCGGACTAATACAAAACATGCCCCCACAGTGCAGCACACGCCCACATCAGTACAAGAAACTCCCACGCCAGTTCAAGACACGCCCCGTTACGTCAGTACAAGAAACGCCCAAGTCACTGAAGTTAAGTTGAGGAACGTTGTGAGGGTAGGCGTGTCTACGTTGCACTAGTACTGCAGGCTGCGGACGGTTCCGCTCGCTTTAAGCAGCTACTGGGTCGGGAGCTCTTTCCTCTCCATCCTGCATTAACAGTTGTTGGCGAGTCGCGTGCCGTGCCTCGTGTCATTTTGGGACTGGACCGAGACTTGGCCAGCAGCGCGCATGCAGCACAATGGCTCGGCCGGTTCCCACTGTTCCGACGGTTCTGATGGTTGCACCGGGGAACGTCAGGCTCTGTCCTTCAGCTCGCTGCCCGCCGCCACAGCACGGGTAAGACGGTTCGTTCAGGAGAGACGGACGCTGCCTCTGCCCAGAGTGATGGTGGTGTTCTCGGCCGCAGGTGACACTGACAAACCGGGCGATGCCATGTCGAGCTCGGATTCCGCGGAGGACGATTTCCGAAAGCCAGCCCTCCCCGCAGCGAACCTGAACCTTGGCAAGGCTCTTCGCTCCTCGCTGAACTCAGCTCAGGAGGTAGGGGCGTTACGGGGAATGGACGCTTCCACATGGGAGTGGGCTGATGCTATGTCAGATCCAACACAGTAACTTTAATGTCACTGCCAAAACACTATGAATGTGTACACATTCAAACCATAGCCAACTAATATTCAGCTTGAAAAGACAGTACACACTCGTCAATAATATCGGTTAAATAAATGGTTTGTAAAGATGTGTTGCTCAAGAATTAAACAAAACTTGCTCCAGAATACAGAAAATATAGTTACATGAACTAGTCCTAAGCCAACAAGGGTGTATGATACATTGTAATAACCATTGTTTATTCGACCTGATAACGTACACGGTACAACAGATTTCTACCCAAGTTTTAATACCGTAGCACCGATTTTGAGCTGTATCTTACACCATGTTATCTAGCACCCCGGTAATGTTATCACCATTAATATACTGCCTGCCGTCCATGGCTAATTATCCGAAGATATTAAGTATGCAGTTGTCCTCCAGAGGTCTTTTTTGTGATTGGTGTAGCCGGCCATGTGGGGGCTGGATCCTGTTGTGTTTGGCTGGCAGCTGTGTCACATGGTTGTCATGGTAATCAGGAAGCCCGGATGTGTCAGGTCTTGCCATCTGATGGATCCAAACATGGCTACTGCTGTAATAGACTTCAGAATAATCTTCTTATTTCTGCGGTCCAGCACTGTTAAGATGTTTACAGGGGAGAAAAACATGCTCAAACAAGGGAGGGAGGGAGAGATGCTGCCTCAAGCTGGCCAACCTAGATTATTGTTATTTAAGGTCTGAAAAACAATTTTAAAAGTTTTTATGAAGAGTCTTATATTTCACCTTGTAAGGACAGTATATATATATATATATATATTGCCCCTTTTCTTTTTTGCAGATCCACTCTAAGAATAATAGAAAACAGAGTCAGTATAATATTTCAACATGAAAAGCCTAATTTTTGCATCACCCTTTTGACCCTTTTTCTCTGTCCATTTAGTAACTATAGCTTTCATCGGCATTTGGTCTTAGTTTCACTTTCAGTTAGCATAAAATGGCCATTAAAAAGTACTACATTTCTCTTTTCAAATCCTCTAGAAACCCTCTTAAATAAAGTAACATGCATTAGCATTTCAATGTAGCAGGGCAGAACTTTTGTTAGATTAGAGGGAAATACAATAATGATGTGTAAATTCTCTTTTTGCCACATCACCATTAACCTGCTTCCAAAAACTCTGTGTATACATGGTTTAAAGTATGTGTCCATACATATTTGCCGTGTACAGTAAGATAAATGCTATAACAACCTCTTCAAATACATGTAGTCCAAAAATACAACAGATTAATCTCTGGTAAATCTCAAAAAGTTAAGTTATTTCACTTTGGACAAATTCTATAATATCCTGGATTCCTCTCAGTTCCTTGATGAAATCCACAAAATTTGACCTTTCATGAAGAAGTTATCTCCAAGGATTGTTCACAAATCCAGTGGAATCCTCATATTAACATCTCTTTCTGTTTCCCTGTCAATTATAAACAGTTCTTACTGCACCATTAACATTTATTAAATGTGTGCAGCCCCTATGGGGATTCTAAAAGCTGGTGTTTAGTTACCCTTTAAGAACTCAAATAGTAAAAATGAATAAAAAACTCATTTAGTATTATTTGCCATAAATAATAAAAACGTGGTTTAACAGCCTGTCCACCCATAGGTAGTCTAAACATCCTCCAGATTCTTATTTGATTACTTGCAAACTATCAATAATATAAAGTTAATTCCCAACAGCATTTGGAGAAATTCACTAAATTCACCTCACTTTCAATAATTAGGTCACAAATACAGTGGAATCTTATTATGAACACCCCTTTCTGTCCACATGTCAAATAAGCCACATTTTGCTGCAACATTTTAAGAAATTGCTACCTTTCCACTTAGTGTGGAAAAGGGTAATGATGGCTTTGAATAATTGTTGACATTGACCGTGAACATTTACATACAGCAACATTTACATTCAGTATATAGAGCATTTATTTCTCTCACAGTTTTTGGTATTTGTCAAAACAGAAAATTTAGTTAATAATTTCTTAGTATTCCTTTTGAAATGTATGAATCACATCAACTTCCTGTTGATGTGAGTTGAATGAGTCGAACAGAGCTACCGCTTCAAAATTTTTTTTATTGGCTTTAGAGTAGTTTGAGTTCTCTAGAATTCTTTTCATAGTGATGTTGATGATCTGTTTTAAAGCAGACACAGATATGTGACCGATTATTTTGGTTTATCCCAATTCCTTTCTATTGAAGGTGATGCCCCAATTTTCCACTAGTACGAAATTGAGAAAAAAAAATAAAACAAAACTTACGATTAGAATAGAATAGAATGCTGTATTGTCATCATACAAGGGGCATGACGAAATTAAGGATAGCTGCCATGTTAAGGTGCATTCAGAGCATAAAAATAATAAACATAATATTAACAACAATATACAAATAAATAAAAATAATATACATGTGAATAAGGACAATATATAAGTGAATATGGCAACATTCACTTCTATATTGAAAGCAATATACCATTTAACATTTAACATACCAATAAAACATTTAAAACAAGCAGTTCCGGAAGTCTGATATTGCACGAGACAGATATTGCACAGATGACAGATGAGGATGATAAATAGTTACGTAGGTAATAAATAATAAATATTCAGGGTGGACAGTGAGGTAGCAGATTGTGTAGTTGAAGCAGCAGTGTGTGCATTATGCTGCGTTCCGGAGTCTGATGGCCCATGGATAAAAACTGTTTGTTGGTCCTGCCTTTGTGGGATCTGAATCTCCTCCCTGATGGCAGCAGGTTGAACAAGTGCTGTCCAGGGTGAGATCTGTCTGTCAGTACTTTCTTTGCTCTGCTGAGGCAGCGTGAGCTTGCGATGTTCTCTAGGGGGGGGGCGGAGGGCATGCGATGATCTTTTAAAAGGTAGGTTTTCATTCTAACCAAAAACACACCCAGCAGTTTCACTGAAACTTATGTTCAGCTAGAGAGGAGGAGCTGATGTGTAATGTTTGGCTGGAATGAAAACCTGCAGAAACTTAGCCCCCATGGTACATGGGGATGCATAGGGTGTCCAGAGCTAACCAAGCCTGGGGGACTGACGGCCTCCCTCACTGGTGGTGACGACCACCGTGTTCTTGGGCTGCCAGTGCGTCTGGCACAGTCCATCTGGCCACAGCTCAACGCTGCCGCTTCAAAGATGGAGGCTTTGAGCTGGGTTCATTCAGATTGCATGTTCCCAGCCTCCCTCAGTATAAAGGACTCACACATCTTGAGGGAGGTTCAGGACAAAGTGATAAGTGAGGCGACCCTCACTTGTTCACTGGGACAAGCTCCCAACATGGCAGCGCTTAGTCAGGGGCCAACAAGTAACCCCATGCCAGCTGCCACTCACCCTTGGCAGCTGTAGAAAAGGAGGGAGTTAAGCTCCCATCCCATCAGTGAGCCCAACTATATCTAGCAGGTATCACTCGACCTCCTGCACAAGGCCCCTGCTCGAAGGCAGGTGACACTCCACGTACCAAAAGCCAGTTTCTAGACCCATATGTGAAACAGATACACAGTTACCTACAATACAGTATCAAAGTTACTTCAAAATGCAATTTTTTTAGGGCTTTACATAGTACTTTATACCCATCCTCGCCCCCTTCACTGGCTACCCATACGTTTTAGAATAGACTATAAGGTTTAATTGATTACTTTTACAGCCCTTCAGGGTCTTGCCCCTAGTTACTTTTCAGATCTCTTAATACCTTATACCTCTGAACGCACCTTAAGATCCTCAAACAGGTCCCTGCTGACCATCCCTAAAACATGCCTCATTACGAAAGGTGACTGGGCCTTTGCTGTCAGAACCCTTAAATTGTGGAATTCCCTACCTGAGAATCTAATGCTAGCAAAGTCTCTTTGATGTTTTAAGTAACTTCTTAAAACTGACTTTTATGTGAAGGCATTCTCTAAGCCCTTATTTTATTCATGGTTTATCTTAAGTATCTTATATCTTATATTGTTTTTATTGTGGTCATGTTATTCTCTCCTACTTTCTAAAGAAATGTCTTTTATGATATATGTACATCCTTTTGCTCCCATACTTGCTTCTCCCCCATCTTGCATGACATGCAAGATGTCATGCAAGATGGGTAAAAACAGTTTTTACCTTGTCTTGTCTACCATTATCTTATGCTTTGTAAAGCACTTTGTAGTTTTGAGTGCTCTATAAATAAAGGTTATCATCATTATTTATCAAAATAAGGAAAGCTTATGTAAGGTATGAAACAAGAACCATTATTGAATTCAAAAGTACAGTACTGTATTTATCCATTTTGATCTGTTTGGGTTAGATGACCACATATAAAATGTCACATCTGAAATTCTTTTGGAGTAGTTTTGTATTGAGAATTTTGAGTTTCAACTTTCAACTGTTTCAACTGTTCTAAATTTGATGATGCAGGTCTAGGGTGTTGGCCATAGTGATAATAATGGGATAGTTAAATTTCAACATAAGCATTCTTGAACTGTTGCAAAATCAAATTTGGTGTTGTTATTTTATGACGTAGGCTAATGAACAACTAAAACCTTCATGGTTGGGGTGAGACTCTTTTGCCCCACAGAATTAAAAGTGGCTAGGATTAAAGAGCCACACTCACCCCGTGGAGAGAGGCCTGTGTTAGGAGGAATAGTAGTAAGCTCATCTGTTTTCTGCTATGATGCTGCTAGCAGGCACGCTGCAAGAGTGCTAAAAATAAATTGCCAGGCTAGTACAAGAAACTGCAACATTGTGAGATACTCTGGGAGAGAGAGAGTCTTTAGAGCCAAGATAAAGCATGGGTAGACAGTGATACTTTGAATTCAATTGGCTATAAAAAAAAAAGATAAGAAATAGTTTTGATACCCTTGATACATTTTGATACATTAAAACTTCCTTTCTTGCCTGGGATGTTTATTTACCGGCGTTTTAAAGAAGTCCTACTTCACTGTCCTAACCTACAGCTTTCCCAGCAAATTACCTTTTTTACTTTATTTTTGTTCCCTTTTAAGTTCCCAGAAGTAATCCCTCTGAATGTTGGGGGCACCCATTTCACCACCCGCCTGTCCACGCTCCGCCGCTATGAGGACACCATGTTGGCTGCCATGTTCAGTGGGCGTCATTACATCCCACGTGATGCTGAGGGACGATTCTTCATTGATCGTGATGGAGCATATTTTGGGTGAGCACTGTGCATAAGCCTCAACCTGGCTGTTCTAGACCAGAAGGGCCAAGTCATTGTATTTCAACCAATGCGTCATCAGGATCCAAGAGTCTGCAGGTTTACACTACATCTACAACCAGCTACAACAGTTAATTTCACTAATTTGAACACCTTCAGCCAAAGAAGAGAAACTAGTAAGTGAAATCATCTGCTGTAGCCCTCAAAAGTGACCTAGAGATATGTGAAGATCTGCATTGTAGCAAGTGAAAGAATTTTCAACACAGTTGTTGTGATGGCAAAAACTAGGAAAATAAGGGTAAGGTTAAAATCAACAGGAATGATCCTTTAATAAAATAAACACATAGAATAAGCTTATGGTAAAAACAAAATGATTAAAATAATTATCTCTGGTTTAAATCTAGATTCTAGGATGAAAAACCTCTCACTTACTGTTGTGGTCATGATCAGTGTTGAAAGTTATTCAACTGAAGTAACTCATTACCTTCTATAGGTTGTAATCACATTACTAATTACTTTCTCTATAAAGTCATTAGATTACTAATTACTTTTGCATTACTTTCTAAAACCCATTATCTCAATATTACTGATGTTAGTTGTAATCACAGCAGTGTCAAATGTACTTTGGAGACACTTCAAATGAAACACATATCTTCCATATTGGTGAGTAGTTCCTGTGCCTTCATCAGTATGTCAGTATATGGATTTTAGGCTGTGTGTTATTATTGCTCCTATCGCCTTCATTGAACAGGAATAAGGAGGAACCGGCACTCACCAATGTCATCTATTCTGATATCTTTCAAAAATAATATGATTTGGAGGTGGATTTTTCCCATTTCGGAATGATCTTGAATGACCTTACTACATATTTTCAGCTTTTTACCATTATCATTACACACTGGTAATGAAGTGTGGCTTTCTGATGTTAGTGACATAGAGCAAACTTTGTGAATCTAGACCTCCGTGTATTTAGCTTTCATGCCTCCATACACAGAAAGGATACAGGCACAGGATGCAGGGATACAGTTTTGTGTGGATATGCACCAGTGATCCTGTTTCCATCTAAAGGGACATCCTGAACTTCCTGCGAGAGGGTGAGCTTCCTCACAGGGACCGGGTGAGGGCGGTGCATAGAGAGGCTCAGTACTATGCTATTGGACCCCTGCTGGAAAGCTTGGAGGACACTCAGCCACTTACAGGAGAGAAAGTTCGCCAAGCGTTCCTCGATCTGTTGCCCTACTACAAAGGTGACCACTGTTTTCCTCCCTTGCACCATGAAATGTGCAGGGTTGCATGACCCATTAACACAGCTATAACTGCTATAACAAGCTTATAACAGTATGTCTGATACCTAAAGCTGTCATACTTTGCTTGCATAGTATCTCAAGCCAGACTCTCTGCCACTATCTTTGAATGTTCCATAGATAAGTCTGTTATTCAGCCTGTACCAGAAGTTTATTCGACCAATCACGACACAGTGTTCAGGAAAATGTATTCCCCTTGGAAAGAACAGAGACAGCTAGTTAGCATGGATGACACACCAACGAAGCCGGTGAAAGAAGATACCAAAAGACGGGAAGGATGTCTCTGCGGCGAGGAGGAACCTCGCTGGTCACGGAATGAATTTTGTGAAGTTCTTAAAGAGTCGAATCCAAAATATCTTTTCGAATTTCCATTTCTGCACAACAGCTAGCTAGCTAAGCTTTGATTAATTTGGTTTCCAGTAAAAATTAGTTACACATTAGTTTGTTAGTCAGTTAGTTTTGTTAGTTATGCGGGGATATGGAAATGAGGAAATGACCAAATATCCACCTTATTTTTCTACTCATTTTCAGCACTACCAAAGTATAAACTGTAAGGCGGAAGATTTTGAACATTGTGGGAGCCAACACGTCTGCCTTTAGGCAATTTTGTCATCGCTCTCAAAGGTGCTACTTGTATTATTTTGCCATCATTAAATCACATTAGCACATAAATTTAAAAACAATAATGATTTTCAGTCTCTGTCCTTGGAACCCAGAGCCCTGGTTGGTCTTCATTCTAGCCATCTAATCTCATGTGCAATTGGGATGCCAGGTGAATTCAATTAACCAACAATTAATCACCCATTAGGATAGAAAACCAACAGTACAGCTCGGCTGCAGTTGCTGTAGCCTCTTCCGCCTCTGTACACTGAGTTCCACTGTCTTCCCCCACTTGTGAACAAAACAAAGAAAGCGTACAACTAAAATAACTATTTTTAAGTTACATAAATCCTTTTTTTGAAATCTATAATTTGTATATTCAATGGTTGCTTGAAAAGCGTAGCTAGATGCGGTCTCGTCCAAATACACGTGTAACCTTCACCAATGATATCTACTGAACAGCCCTACATGGTCAAAACTGACACTACAGGGGTACCTAGACCGTCAGAGCTTGAAGCCGAGGGCCACTGACCAAGCTGCTGTGTGTTGGTATGAGGCATACAGTATGATTCTGAGCAACTTTTATGTTGGCCAGATGGCAAAGTCACACCAAGAATATATTGGACTTTTTTAATGCCAAGAAATCCCTTCATCCGTTTTGACAGCTTAAGCCTAAATAGACCTAAATTCACAGTTCATTTGCCCTGGAATTCTTTCTTACATTGATATAAGGTGCACATATTTTCAACAGCAGCCACACTATTGAATTAATATATAAATATTACTGTTGGCAGCAATGTGAATGTGTGTGTGTGTGTGTGTGTGCGTGCGTGTGTGTGCATCTCTCACTTTGTCAGTGACCACGCATTATTTATCGCTGTGATTATAAAGGTGAGTCTTGGCAGAAATGGGCTACATGCGATTGATTTTCAAGTGATGTTGCGAGGCACATTGACTGTCTTCAGGGGCCACCCCACCCCCACACACCCCCCAAAAAAGGCAAAACATGAATCAATGCCAAAATAAGTTTGCAGTAGCCATGCTAATTTGATAGTATATTGATGTTCAACACGTAGCACCTTTAAGTCTAGGTTAGACGTCACTCCTAAATGGTGGTCACTCTGCAGAAAGTAGTCAAACAAAGCACATGGAATTTGTTTGTTGTTGTTTTCTCATGTTTTGCTGAACAGCTCAAAGATATCAATGAGCCATTATTCATGTTAAAAAAGTCATAATAAGTACTTGTTTTTGCAGACAATCTGGAGCGTATTGTGGAGATTGCAAAGCTGAGGGCCATGCAGCGGAAAGCACGTTTTGCCAAGCTGAAGATCTGTGTGTATAAGGAGGAGATGCCCATCACACCATATGAGCGTCCTCTGTTTAACTCTTTGCGCTTTGAGCGCTCCGACAGCGAGGCAAAGCTCTTTGAGCATCACTGTGAGGTGGATGTTTCCTTTGGCCCTTGGGAGGCGGTGGCAGATGTTTATGACCTGTTGCACTGCATCGTCAGTGACCTGGCTGACCGCGGGATTACCGCCGACCAGCAATGCATTGGCGTCTGTGACAAGCACCTTATCAACCACTACTACTGCAAGAGGCCCATATACGAGTTTAAAATAACATGGTGGTGAAAATGAAGGGAACAGACTTTCTTTTCTTCCTACTGCTGTGGCTGACATGACCACAGATCAGACAGAGGGATGGCCCACTTTTGCAAGGTTTCCAACAAAGTGGGGTTTTGTATTTAAGCTGCTGATAACTAAAAGGGTAAAATGTTGTACTGATACACAACATCTTTAAATTATACAAAAGCTATGAAAGTATGAAGTATGAAGCATTTCCCCAGAGGATTTTATCCTTCTCAAGGCAGAAAACAAATTGTTATCAAGACCATGTTGAGACACCTGCCACGACGACAAACACAATTCTTCAAGAGCGAACACTTTTTAAAAGCAGGCTTATCTACTCACTAATTCACTGGTCGGGTAATGTTGGGGTACATTACTGCCCATACAAACAGAAAACAGCTTTTTTTTAAGGTCAGAGGTCATTACTAAGGTTTATTTTGATATCAGCAAAAATATATATAAATCCATAATTTCTGTTATATAATATAGAGCCCAGTTCTGTACTAACATTACTTTTGTACAGCCAAAGGAATAATTTCAGAGGAATATTTCTGTTTCAGTTACTTATTTCTCTTTGAGCTGAATAGACCTTGACACAAAGAATTAATTTATAAAAATTGTTCTCTAAAAATGTCCAGACTGTTTTTTTTTGTAGCTGTGATCAGGGAGGGACCTCCATCATCAGAGGTAGACAACATGGTCTAACCCTAGCTTTTATTCTGATCTGGGCTGAGATGGCACGGACTTCACTCACTTTTCAGAACCAAACTCAAAGGACCTTGTTGTAATGATTGTTAGCAGTAGTGCCATCTTTTGCGCTTTTTTCAGGAACTGTGTTATTACAGCCCGTTGTTTAAGATCCAGATGAGGATCCAGATGGGTTGCAGGCCACTTTCCTCTGGATACACTTTAAGTATATTTTAATAGTACAACTTCCTATGGTGAAGTTAAATGTTGGCAGGTTGTATTCCTAGCTAAAAGTGTTAAGGTTAGTGGTTAACATCTGGTTATAAGTTGTTTTATTTGTGTTATTCACTTCTGTTTTTTTCCAATCTTTTTCCAATCTTCCCAGCAGTCACCTGCTTTAGGTCTTTGTGTTAGTTACTTTTGTATATATTTTGTACATGTAGGCATGAGCTATGTTTTTTCCATGTTTTCAAGATGATCTCAAATTGTGATTATTGTCATTTTTGTCTCTTTGGCTTCAATATTACTGATCCTATTGAATGTTTTCCATCATCATTTTCTCTAGCTGTGTTTTTTAAATTCACAATTGAACTGGATGCAGCATTATCAATTCCGACCCACAACGGTTATAATATGTGGTCCACACTCTACAGAGTGAGCCACCGGAGCAACCCAGTTGATAACCATTTTCACCTCTGTACACCCACTGCTTTGGTTCCGATGGTTGGTTACCACATGACCAATGAAAATGTTTCCATGAGGGTTTAGAGAGATGATACAGCCAACTTTGTACACCGTCAGTCGTTTCAACTTCTAAAGAACTGATGAAACAGCGTAAAACACAATCTTACTACAATAGTGAATTTGGATTGTGTCAGGAAGTGGACTCAAATGCAAACACCAGACTGACTACAATAAGATTAAAGTCTTTACTAGAAACAGCAGACAGAATATAGGTCAGACAGGAGGTCATACACAAGAATCAATGTCACTAAACTGAGGTCTGTACTACGAAGCGAGGGGTTAGCCAGCCAACTTTCAATATAAGTCTGAGTTGTCCATATCACAAAGGATGTGATCGTCATGGTCACGTACATTGGGCAGCTGACCTGCTACATGCAGGTTATGTTCATGGTCATAGCTTAAAATATCAAAGCCCCATGCTGTGACCAACACATTCCTGTGGAAAATGCATTTACATAAGTGTGCAGATTTTCAGGGGCTATCCTCATAAGCAAGATCATAAAGAAACGAGCTAAGGGCTTCCCTGGTTGTGTTATTTTTGTGAGGTGTAGTCCAGCGGAGATGTGCCGCCGGCAGTCTTCCTCGCTTTTTTGCTGTCCGCTTGAGACAATATGAGCGAAATAATTTTGCAGTTTATCTTCATACATGCATACTGATCATACTGATCAAAACTGATCAAGGCATAGAATCAAAGATGCTTGCTTACATGCCTCGTATCCTTGAGTTATTTTTTGTTCCACTGATGTATAAAATGGGTCAGTCTTTTTGATTTTTAGGTCACTGCTAGGAGCTCATCATTGCAGAACATACCCTGTTTATGAGAGGGAGTACAGAGCCTGATTTTTAAAGTCTGGAATGACTGAGTTGATATTCACTGTTGTGATTTTGTTAAGGTGCCTTATGCAAAGAAAGCCCAGATATGTTAAGCTCACTTTGGAGTACACCCCCGAGATCAGAGGGAGGGAGACTGGAATTAACCAGAACTGGCAGAGTTTATGAGTGGTTGCTAATGTGACAAATCTAAGATTAACTTGAAGACTGGAATTGGTTGGATTAGGTTCCTTTTAGGACAATAATTAGGTAATTGGACAGGTAATTGGGTAATTGGGATAAAAATATTTGAACATGCTCTTTTTGTTTCTCTAGTTTGGGAGATTGAAATAAGTTCAAATCCAGATAAATTAGGTTAAAGGTCCAAGCCAGAATTTAAAGAAAAACTAAACCCCGAATCCAGTTTTGTGAGTTTGCTGCTATCTAGTGGTTAAAAGTGTGCTATTGCTTTGGGTTAAAATAAACAAAATGGGTCAATCTGCTTCTATTTCAGCAACATGTGGCCTCTAAAGAACTGCTATTGGCTGGAAATTGCACTGAACTTCCATTTTGTTCATGCTGGGGAGAGTAGAGATGGACTAAGAGAGGCTGATCTTATAGTAGAGTAGTGCTTACCTCTTTATGATGTTTCCAGCACACGTTTCAAAGTCCTGAAGAAAAAAATAGGTGGAAATCAAGTAATTAACACTATCCACCATAAACAGGTGCTGCTCACTAATTTTTGTCAGGAAAAAGATGGAAAAAGTGGGCAAAGCAAGTCAATTCCAATACTGCATGATGACTTTGACACTGTTGGATCCTATCAGGACGCTTTCCAAGGTGGTGTCGTCGGGTCATCGCTTCTAGTGTGTCATCTCCTCTGTGCCCTGCCTTTCTTGTCTTCACACACGGGCCTGTCTAACAAAGCAAGAATGCCCAAAAAATGACCTTCAGAAATCTAATACTACTAATAATGCAGTCTTCTGAATGTTATTGTCACTACTGCTGATGCTTTAACTTTGAAAGAGGACCTCCATTGAAAACTATTTTGTAGTTCATAACGATATCAGCACAACTCAATCAATCAGTTTATGGCCAAATTGTTGTTAGTAAAATGCTAAAATTTTCACAAAGCAAGCCATTTTTTATTCCAAGCAAGATCAGCTACACCCAATTACTACAGGATCTGAAGACCAGTTTATTAAGTTAACATCTTTACAGGAGATGTTAATGGAACAGTGCAAAAAAAAAGAGGAAAAAAAATACAGTTGGTGGTGGAAATATTCAGATGTGGGGATTTTTCACCTCGTACAGAGTTGATGACCTGTACAGGGACCACCAATGATCGAAAGGTAAGTACTATTTTGCAGAGTTATGCCATCCCTTCTGGCTTCAAGTTTTGTGGAAGAGGGTTAATGTTCCAGGACAGTGATGCCAACATGCACTGAAGCTATGTTAGGCCTGTTTGAAGTCCATGGAGGAGATAGGAGTGCTCAGTGAGGGCAAACTGACAGCAATCTTTACCCTTTTAGTTGTCGGCTGTAAGGTAGTCACTCCAAGATTTGGGGATTAGTGATTGCAGGAGTCTGCTTACATAAACATTCCCCATGAAAATTGAAAGCTGCAGCCTTTCATGTCAAATGAGAATCAGTCCAGACTTTTTATTATGCTCAGCTTTCAAGATGCTGGTTGTCAGGTAACATCCGTGTTCTTATACCAAAGCTACACCAGTCATGAAAATCTTTGAAAAGCTATGATTTCAAATTTATGATTTCAAAGTTAATTTTCCAGGCCTGGAAATGTTTTGGAACTTGGTAATATCTCACTGAGTATCGGAAATCCTGGCCTCTAACCCTTGACCTCTCTTGCTCAGAGGTCAAAGGTAATTTCCTTCGGTCACTCTGGCATTAAATAAATATTCAAAAAATATCACATGCGTAATATCACTTGGAAACAAAGATGAGCCTATAGCAGCTGGTAATTCAGCAGTTTGGTTTCACCATTATATGTCAGACTTACACAGATTTGACTTAAAGGTTTGGTTACTCTTTAAAATAACTATCCACTTCCAAAATCTCATGCCCATCTATTTTCTTTACAATAAAAAGAACAGCAGTAACATCTTGTTAGTACAATATGACAGTAGTAGACAGTTTACAGAGAGCATGCTGGGTAGTAAACTAAGTTGACAGTAAGTTTTTATGGATTGAGCAGATTTTAATGCATACTGTCAATGTTCATATCACATAAATATTAGAAATAGCGAAATGCCAATCCATCTCAAAACTAAACAAATATACAATTATTTGTACAGCCAAAGTCAGCTTAAAGTACCAACCAATAATTTGTCCATTTAATACATTGTGAGTATATTTATTATCGTTAAGAATCTGACTTAGAGATTGGAAGAAAAACAAACCAAACAAAAAATGAATTTTCATTAATTCCTTAATGTAAACCAAACAGTACCAAGTTACGTCAGTCTTTACCAATATGATAAAGGTTATTAAACCTTTTACAGATGCTCAACATAAGTTCAGTCATCCTGTCAGTTCTTGTATTAAAGTTCTGATAGTAAAAATGGACAAAATGTCTTCAGACCAGGGAAAAGAGTGAACAAAGCTAGTGGTGAGGTAACATAGTGCATGTTACAATTAATCATACAGCAATTATATATGTGTACCTTAACCAAGTATATCAGATCACAAACGACATGCCTCAATGTTTAAAAAAAAACAAAACACAAACATATTTTAGTGTGCTTGAGATTCAATGAGCAGTTGAAACAGTCAGGATGCTTTCATCTATCTGACTGTGTATAGTGCACTGAGTTACTACGACTAAGTTACTCAACATTATGCTGAAATACCAAGAAAGCTTTGATAATGAAATTACAGTAGGACAACAAAAGAAAGTTTGTTTTTTGAACCAAGAGATGGGGCCACAATGCTCAAAAAATGTGCAAAAGACTGACAGCTACAGGGCTAAGAAATTCCCCCATCAAGTGAGCACTAGAACACAAAATATGCTTTTTCCCACAATGCACTTAAAATTACATCCCATTTACACATCAATGTTGTATATCTGTGTTGGCGCACATTTCTACACACAGATACAATAGCTTAAGCATACTTACATGAAACACATCAAACAAATATGTGATTGCAGTTGTCACCTCCACCACTACATCAAATTATCAACAGGCTAACAGGACTTATTATTGTGCCTTATTGTGCCACTGTTGCCTCTCTCTCCTGACACTTGATGACATTTTTCTGGCAAGGTATTTACATTTTTTCCAGCAGTCATCCTCTGTTGCTGAAAACATTATGTGAACTAGGCACAGTGATGCCTAGAACAAGGCCACACGCTAATCAACGATGATAATTGATATATTTCATTCTTTCACTTTATGGGACTGAACTGAATTATAGGACCGAACATTTAGTGATACTTTTGAAAGGAGACAGGACAGCCATAAATAATGACTGAAATTTGATGTCAGCTATAAAGCCAACCATTTCTTGCTGCAGCTGGCCAGCAGTTGGTGGTTAAGACTGAAAGGAGTCAACACACATACAGAAGTGGACTGAATCCTGCAAAAATATATACAGAAATAAGCATTTTACAAAATTTAAATATAACCCCTTTTTCCTAAGAGCTATGAGCCTGTGAATTAATTACATTTGGAATGTAATGCTTTTGTGAATGATTTTATGTGAAGTGAATTAAAAAGGGCCCGCAATGAAGATGATTTAAGCTGGCAATGGGCCTCATGCAGAATGTCAAAGTCAACAGGTCCCCACAAACCACCCACAAAAAAGTGTGTTGAATAAAAAACATTTCAAAGATGTATTTGATCAAGTAAATTATTGAATGAATTGAATTAATTCTTGTATATTTTGAGACTGCCTGTGCTCACTTTGTATTGAGTACTGCATTCTGTTCTCTCCAACTACAAACTGATTTCCAAATCACCTTTTCTTTCTTAAGTCTCACAGAATGTTGTTTCTGGACAACTTATTGGAAAAATGTAAAAAAAAAAAAAAAAATTAGATTACTTTTTTGGCATCTCTGCTTTATTTGACAGTGATAGTGGAGATAGACAGGAAAGACGGGGGTGAGAGAGGGGAAGACATGCAGGAAAAGGCGCGGGTTGGAATCGAACTCGCACTGCCGTGGTTATGTGGTACATGCTCTACGCGGTGACCTAACGGAGCGGCCATTATTGAAATGTTTGAGAAAGTCTGGCTTCCATCAGTGCCACAGTACAGAAACGACGCCTGTCCAGTTGGTAAATGAGACCTTGATGAATGCTGATACAAGTAATCAGTGCTAGTTGTTTGATCTTAGTGAAGAATTTGATACCATCTCAAGGAACTTGAGATGGTATGTTTGACCTCAGTTTCGGTTTTGAGCCAAACATTAAAAACTTATCCAATCATGCTTTTTTTTCACTAATGAAACAATCCTAAAATTAGATCTCTGCTGAGTTTTATAGATACAGAGATGGTCATACACCTTTTCATTTAATCTTGTCTTGACTATTTGTAATCCCCTATAGAGCCTTATGCCTTAACTAAAAACAAGCACATGGCTCCAGTGTGTTTAAAATTCTGCAGCAGGGTTTTTAACTAAGAGGCGGGACCAGATCCTCTCCATTCTAGTGTCTCTTCAGTGGTTGCCTGTTAGTTTAAAAGCCCAGACACACCAAACCGACATCAAAGAACGAGCGGCAATGAACGACGACTGTTGCGTCGCCTCACATCGAACAACGTCTCGTCGTTGAACACACCACCATGACTACAACCAACGGCCCACTAGCACGTATGTTCTGCGCCTATGTGAGATGAGAAGTTGCCATGGTAACTGAGCTTGAACTATGTTGAATTTGCTTCATGGAATCGAATCGACTGAAAAGGGTTAGATGAACTTATTTTGGCAAACAGAAAGAACAAATGGTGTTTAGTGTGCGCAAGCCAACAACAACAAACAGTTACAAACAGTTTCTGCTAAAGAGCTCAGTGGCTCACTCGTCATAATGTTTTTCCATTTCTCTTCTTGCATACCAATTCGCTAAGCTGAACAGCCAATTAGAGTGAGCTCTCTCACTGAAGGGCTTTGCCGCTGATTCGACATCGGCCGAAAAACCACAGACACGGGTCCCACTAGTTCCAACAGTGTGGGACACAATGGAAAAACTAGGACCACAGACATTCACCAATGGCCCAACATCGGCCAATGGCCGACCGCCGGCTTGGTGTGTCACAGCCTTTAGCTTAGCTATAGTTAAAAACTAATGGTGACTGGTCTTTTGCTCTCAGAGCTCCATGGGTTTGGAGTGACCTGCCAGTACAGACTGGCAAAGTCAGTATCATCTTTAAAATCTCTTCTTAGAAGACACTTTTTCCAGTGAAGCCTTTTATAATCTTTCATTTACTTTATCCCTTTTGTTTTTTATACTATAACCTTACTTTGTTCTGTTTGGATCCATTTGTCTTTGTCAAGTTTCATTGTTTTGTCTCTGGTTTTACTGATTTGTCTTTTAAACTGTATTGTTCCTGATTGTGAAGCACTTTTTAACTGCGTTTCAAAAAGTGTTATATGAAAAAATAAAATAAACAAGGGTCATTTATGAGGGTATTTAGTTTCCTGAAGTTACAAGCGCTTGCTGAATCTGATGTGGCAAGTAATATGACAAATTTATGTTGATGTTGTATGTTGATGTATATAGAGGTCAATCTGAACCACAGTCACATGTAGGAACTGTACAATTGATTAGAAAAATCTTACTTTACCATACTTTACCAAAAGTTTGGTAAAGTATGATGCACTGTGCATAAATGGCATTTGTGGTCTAGTTCGAGCTCAATTTCATTGTCTCTTCCTAAGGCTGTGGGGCTTGGCTATAGATTCAAGATGGGAAATCAGCAATCAGTTATTTTAGACTAAAAGCAGTTAAGTTACACAGTGTTGGGCTGGTGTGGAAAACTCCGACAAGTTCAGCCAGCATGCCGGCCCACACTGTGGAGTCCTAAGTCAGTGCAGGGCTTCATTTTATTCATAAGCGTGTCCTATATGCACGAACCTGACCGAATTTGTTTGAAGTCTGCTACCCAGCAAACATCTGGGGTGTGAGGGGCGGTGGCAGGCGATCGTTTTCTACATTGTCCGCATCAATGGCAGAAGGCATGGGGGGCCGAATTTCAAGGGGGTATTTCTCCAAGATGTCTTTCACCTCCTGTTGTACACTCTCCTGCCAAGAAAGAAGGTCACTCTGTAGGCTCTGAGCAGCCTCCATCAAATTCTCCTGCCGTCTGCTGAGGCCCAGCAGCATCTCCAGGTTGTCATGTAGCTGAGCCAAGACAGGGTTGGTGACAGCGGTGCTGAGCGCAGAGCTGGTCTGGGGCCAGCTGCCCTCTGAGTCATGTTGTCGAGGTGAGGCCTGGCCCGACATGTAGCGCTCAAAGTCCTCTGGGGAAAGGTTGAGAGACTGGGCATCCAGCTTCTCGATGAAGGCCACAGCACAGCACTACATCAACATAAAGGAAACAGACAAACTGAGAAAGATCTGGGTATATACTGATGAAGCAGCTCAGACCCACACAAAAATTTACAGAACTGTTTACAACTTTGCAGCTGTCTGCTCTCAGAAGTATAACACATATAACAGAGTAGAAAGCTAGTTCTGGTGACATTTAAGTTCTGAAGCTGTGCTATGAAAAGATGTTAAAATGTCAAAACAGTTATAAAGTGCCAGATATTTTAAGAAGCTGTAACTGGCGGAAGAAGACATCCACAGTGCAGGTGAAGATTTGGGTAGCATTTCATAAATGAAAACTGGGGAATGGACTGAAGCAACAACAAAACAAGTGGGTAGCTAGCTCGCTCAACACAAGGATACCTCCGTTAAGAAAAGGCTAAAGACCAACAGCTTCTCACCTTCTCTGTGTATCTGAACTAAAACTAATAAATAAAAATAAATGAATAAAAAAATTATTCATCTAGGCACCGTATGCTAACCTAATTTCTCTAGTTTTTGTATTCTCAAGGAATACCCAAAAAACCCAAACTGGTTCTCAGAAAAACAGAAGTGCAGTAACACTGAACAGACCAGGTTGGTGAAGTAGTAGCCATCCTCTCCAGTCATCAGCCTGCTGGGGTTACAGAAGCGGGTAATGTACTGGATGTTGGACTGAAGCCGTGGAGGGTTTGCCTTCAGCACAATGTAAATGAGTGCGGGCAGGAAATCGTCGGCTGAAGCTGGCTCATTCTTGGTGATCTTAATGGCACTGAAGATGTGTTTGCTGCAGTGTGTGATGCAAGCCAGCTTGTCCCGAGGAACCCTTTTAGAGTCCATCTCAATGACATCTGTGTTGGTCAGGAATACACACAGGTCAGAGGTTGGACACATTTTCCTCATGATAATTTAGTTACTAAAATCAAAAAAAAGACAAGAATCTGGTTTACCCATTGAGATTTTTAATGTCTTTCCAAGATATTGATTAGATATAATCAGACTCTGTGATAAAGCACATACCTGTTATTGCTTTGACTACATTGTCGGACACTTCAGGAATTTCCTCATCCATAGATACACACAGCATCTGGATGGTCACCCAGTGTAAGGCCCTGGAACATACGGAGAGAAACAGGGTCGTGGTCTAATCTTTCACCAAACAAGACAAATAATCTAGGTCAAAAGAGTTTTCTCAACATTTTCAAGCAAAATAAATAATGTAAATGTGACTTTTTTAACCCCACACAAAATGTTTAAAGTGGCAAAGAATAATAAATAAATGTAATGTGTGTGGTTTAGGAGGTTGAGGCAGCCAGTGGTGATGTTGGCATTGTTGCGTTTCCCCTCAAAACAAAAATGGTGGTCGCTGGTAGGAGAAACTGACAAAATCAAACTGCACTCAACACAAAATGGGTCCCTTGGGGTCTAAAAGGTGATGGGGAATAACTTTGACAGTAATAAACACTAAGTGGGCTAAAAAGCTTCCACCCACAATCACTTGCAAATCTCGAAATGTCTTTTATTTAAGAGGTCTACTGCAGTGGTGGATGGTGTCTCACACCCTGTCCTGGGGAGTGTATGGTCAGAACAGTCTACATCAGTGTGCTGCCTGTGCATCACAACAGTGCCTTTGAAGGACATTTTTGGGAGCCTTTACTCTGGCATATAGGGTACAATGGTGAGTAAGGGCTTTACAAGCTGTGGCAAACTTCACTGCATTGTAGTACAC